>JAYJMM010000031.1:0-233526 GCA_037349105.1 Limnomonas spitsbergensis
GCCCATGGCCCATGCCTGCGGATTCCAGCAACACACCCAGGAGCATGCCCATGGTCCATGCCTGCGGATTCCAGCCAACACACCCAGCAGCATGCCATGGCCCATGCCTGCGGATTCCAGCAACACACAGGGCATGCCCATGGCCCATGCCTGCGGATTCCAGCAACACACCCAGCAGCATGCCCATGGCCCATGCCTGCGGATTCCAGCAACACACCCAGCAGCATGCCCATGGCCCATGCCTGCGGATTCCAGCAACACACCCAGCAGCATGCCCATGGCCCATGCCTGCGGATTCCAGCAACACACCCAGCAGCATGCCCATGGCCCATGCCTGCGGATTCCAGCAACACACACCCAGCAGCATGCCCATGGCCCATGCCTGCGGATTCCAGCAACACACCCAGCAGCATGCCCATGGCCCATGCCTGCGGATTCCAGCAACACACCCAGCAGCATGCCCATGGCCCATGCCTGCGGATTCCAGCAACACACCCAGCAGCATGCCCATGGCCCATGCCTGCGGATTCCAGCAACACACCCAGCAGCATGCCCATGGCCCATGCCTGCGGATTCCAGCAACACACCCAGCAGCATGCCCATGGCCCATGCCTGCGGATTCCAGCAACACACCCAGCAGCATGCCCATGGCCCATGCCTGCGGATTCCAGCAACACACCAGCAGCATGCCCATGGCCCATGCCTGCGGATTCCAGCAACACACCCAGCAGCATGCCCATGGCCCATGCCTGCGGATTCCAGCAACACACCCAGCAGCATGCCCATGGCCCATGCCTGCGGATTCCAGCAACACACCCAGCAGCATGCCCATGGCCCATGCCTGCGGATTCCAGCAACACACCAGCAGCATGCCCATGGCCCATGCCTGCGGATTCCAGCAACACACCCAGCAGCATGCCCATGGCCCATGCCTGCGGATTCCAGCACACACCCAGCAGCATGCCCATGGCCCATGCCTGCGGATTCCAGCAACACACCCAGCAGCATGCCCATGGCCCATGCCTGCGGATTCCAGCAACACACCCAGCAGCATGCCCATGGCCCATGCCTGCGGATTCCAGCAACACACCCAGCAGCATGCCCATGGCCCATGCCTGCGGATTCCAGCAACACACCCAGCAGCATGCCCATGGCCCATGCCTGCGGATTCCAGCAACACACCCAGCAGCATGCCCATGGCCCATGCCTGCGGATTCCAGCAACACACCCAGCAGCATGCCCATGGCCCATGCCTGCGGATTCCAGCAACACACCCAGCAGCATGCCCATGGCCCATGCCTGCGGATTCCAGCAACACACCCAGCAGCATGCCCATGGCCCATGCCTGCGGATTCCAGCAACACACCCAGCAGCATGCCCATGGCCCATGCCTGCGGATTCCAGCAACACACCCAGCAGCATGCCCATGGCCCATGCCTGCGGATTCCAGCAACACACCCAGCAGCATGCCCATGGCCCATGCCTGCGGATTCCAGCAACACACCCAGCAGCATGCCCATGGCCCATGCCTGCGGATTCCAGCAACACACCCAGCAGCATGCCCATGGCCCATGCCTGCGGATTCCAGCAACACACCCAGCAGCATGCCCATGGCCCATGCCTGCGGATTCCAGCAACACACCCAGCAGCATGCCCATGGCCCATGCCTGCGGATTCCAGCAACACACCCAGCAGCATGCCCATGGCCCATGCCTGCGGATTCCAGCAACACACCCAGCAGCATGCCCATGGCCCATGCCTGCGGATTCCAGCAACACACCCAGCAGCATGCCCATGGCCCATGCCTGCGGATTCCAGCAACACACCCAGCAGCATGCCCATGGCCCATGCCTGCGGATTCCAGCAACACACCCAGCAGCATGCCCATGGCCCATGCCTGCGGATTCCAGCAACACACCCAGCAGCATGCCCATGGCCCATGCCTGCGGATTCCAGCAACACACCCAGCAGCATGCCCATGGCCCATGCCTGCGGATTCCAGCAACACACCCAGCAGCATGCCCATGGCCCATGCCTGCGGATTCCAGCAACACACCCAGCAGCATGCCCATGGCCCATGCCTGCGGATTCCAGCAACACACCCAGCAGCATGCCCATGGCCCATGCCTGCGGATTCCAGCAACACACCCAGGAGCATGCCCATGGCCCATGCCTGCGGATTCCAGCAACACACCCAGCAGCATGCCCATGGCCCATGCCTGCGGATTCCAGCAACACACCCAGCAGCATGCCCATGGCCCATGCCTGCGGATTCCAGCAACACACCCAGCAGCATGCCCATGGCCCATGCCTGCGGATTCCAGCAACACACCCAGAGCATGCCCATGGCCCATGCCTGCGGATTCCAGCAACACACCCAGCAGCATGCCCATGGCCCATGCCTGCGGATTCCAGCAACACACCCAGCAGCATGCCCATGGCCCATGCCTGCGGATTCCAGCAACACACCCAGCAGCATGCCCATGGCCATGCCTGCGGATTCCAGCAACACACCCAGAGCATGCCCATGGCCCATGCCTGCGGATTCCAGCAACACACCCAGCAGCATGCCCATGGCCCATGCCTGCGGATTCCAGCAACACACCCAGGAGCATGCCCATGGCCCATGCCTGCGGATTCCAGCAACACACCCAGCAGCATGCCCATGGCCCATGCCTGCGGATTCCAGCAACACACCCAGGAGCATGCCCATGGCCCATGCCTGCGGATTCCAGCAACACACCCAGCAGCATGCCCATGGCCCATGCCTGCGGATTCCAGCAACACACCCAGCAGCATGCCCATGGCCCATGCCTGCGGATTCCAGCAACACACCCAGCAGCATGCCCATGGCCCATGCCTGCGGATTCCAGCAACACACCAGCAGCATGCCCATGGCCCATGCCTGCGGATTCCAGCAACACACCCAGCAGCATGCCCATGGCCCATGCCTGCGGATTCCAGCAACACACCCACAGCATGCCCATGGCCCATGCCTGCGGATTCCAGCAACACACCCAGCAGCATGCCCATGGCCCATGCCTGCGGATTCCAGCAACACACCCAGCAGCATGCCCATGGCCCATACCTGCGGATTCCAGCAACACACCCAGCAGCATGCCCATGGCCCATGCCTGCGGATTCCAGCAACACACCCAGGAGCATGCCCATGGCCCATGCCTGCGGATTCCAGCAACACACCCAGCAGCATGCCCATGGCCCATGCCTGCGGATTCCAGCAACACACCCAGCAGCATGCCCATGGCCCATGCCTGCGGATTCCAGCAACACACCCAGCAGCATGCCCATGGCCCATGCCTGCGGATTCCAGCAACACACCCAGCAGCATGCCCATGGCCCATGCCTGCGGATTCCAGCAACACACCCAGCAGCATGCCCATGGCCCATGCCTGCGGATTCCAGCAACACACCCAGCAGCATGCCCATGGCCCATGCCTGCGGATTCCAGCAACACACCCAGCAGCATGCCCATGGCCCATGCCTGCGGATTCCAGCAACACACCCAGCAGCATGCCCATGGCCCATGCCTGCGGATTCCAGCAACACACCCAGCAGCATGCCCATGGCCCATGCCTGCGGATTCCAGCAAACACCCAGGAGCATGCCCATGGCCCATGCCTGCGGATTCCAGCAACACACCCAGCAGCATGCCCATGGCCCATGCCTGCGGATTCCAGCAACACACCCAGCAGCATGCCCATGGCCCATGCCTGCGGATTCCAGCAACACACCCAGCAGCATGCCCATGGCCCATGCCTGCGGATTCCAGCAACACACCCAGGAGCATGCCCATGGCCCATGCCTGCGGATTCCAGCAACACACCCAGCAGCATGCCCATGGCCCATGCCTGCGGATTCCAGCAACACACCCAGCAGCATGCCCATGGCCCATGCCTGCGGATTCCAGCAACACACCCAGCAGCATGCCCATGGCCCATGCCTGCGGATTCCAGCAACACACCCAGCAGCATGCCCATGGCCCATGCCTGCGGATTCCAGCAACACCCAGCAGCATGCCCATGGCCCATGCCTGCGGATTCCAGCAACACACCCAGCAGCATGCCCATGGCCCATGCCTGCGGATTCCAGCAACACACCCAGCAGCATGCCCATGGCCCATGCCTGCGGATTCCAGCAACACACCCAGCAGCATGCCCATGGCCCATGCCTGCGGATTCCAGCAACACACCCAGCAGCATGCCCATGGCCCATGCCTGCGGATTCCAGCAACACACCCAGCAGCATGCCCATGGCCCATGCCTGCGGATTCCAGCAACACACCCAGCAGCATGCCCATGGCCCATGCCTGCGGATTCCAGCAACACACCCAGCAGCATGCCCATGGCCCATGCCTGCGGATTCCAGCAACACACCCAGCAGCATGCCCATGGCCCATGCCTGCGGATTCCAGCAACACACCCAGCAGCATGCCCATGGCCCATGCCTGCGGATTCCAGCAACACACCCAGCAGCATGCCCATGGCCCATGCCTGCGGATTCCAGCAACACACCCAGCAGCATGCCCATGGCCCATGCCTGCGGATTCCAGCAACACACCCAGCAGCATGCCCATGGCCCATGCCTGCGGATTCCAGCAACACACCCAGCAGCATGCCCATGGCCCATGCCTGCGGATTCCAGCAACACACCCAGCAGCATGCCCATGGCCCATGCCTGCGGATTCCAGCAACACACCCAGCAGCATGCCCATGGCCCATGCCTGCGGATTCCAGCAACACACCCAGCAGCATGCCCATGGCCCATGCCTGCGGATTCCAGCAACACACCCAGCAGCATGCCCATGGCCCATGCCTGCGGATTCCAGCAACACACCCAGCAGCATGCCCATGGCCCATGCCTGCGGATTCCAGCAACACACCCAGGAGCATGCCCATGGCCCATGCCTGCGGATTCCAGCAACACACCCAGCAGCATGCCCATGGCCCTGCCTGCGGATTCCAGCAACACACCCAGCAGCATGCCCATGGCCCATGCCTGCGGATTCCAGCAACACACCCAGCAGCATGCCCATGGCCCATGCCTGCGGATTCCAGCAACACACCCAGCAGCATGCCCATGGCCCATGCCTGCGGATTCCAGCAACACACCCAGCAGCATGCCCATGGCCCATGCCTGCGGATTCCAGCAACACACCCAGCAGCATGCCCATGGCCCATGCCTGCGGATTCCAGCAACACACCCAGCAGCATGCCCATGGCCCATGCCTGCGGATTCCAGCAACACACCCAGCAGCATGCCCATGGCCCATGCCTGCGGATTCCAGCAACACACCCAGCAGCATGCCCATGGCCCATGCCTGCGGATTCCAGCAACACACCCAGGCATGCCCATGGCCCATGCCTGCGGATTCCAGCAACACACCCAGCAGCATGCCCATGGCCCATGCCTGCGGATTCCAGCAACACACCCAGCAGCATGCCCATGGCCCATGCCTGCGGATTCCAGCAACACACCCAGCAGCATGCCCATGGCCCATGCCTGCGGATTCCAGCAACACACCCAGCAGCATGCCCATGGCCCATGCCTGCGGATTCCAGCAACACACCCAGCAGCATGCCCATGGCCCATGCCTGCGGATTCCAGCAACAACACCCAGCAGCATGCCCATGGCCCATGCCTGCGGATTCCAGCAACACACCCAGCAGCATGCCCATGGCCCATGCCTGCGGATTCCAGCAACACACCCAGCAGCATGCCCATGGCCCATGCCTGCGGATTCCAGCAACACCACAGCAGCATGCCCATGGCCCATGCCTGCGGATTCCAGCAACACACCCAGCAGCATGCCCATGGCCCATGCCTGCGGATTCCAGCAACACACCCAGCAGCATGCCCATGGCCCATGCCTGCGGATTCCAGCAACACACCCAGCAGCATGCCCATGGCCCATGCCTGCGGATTCCAGCAACACACCCAGCAGCATGCCCATGGCCCATGCCTGCGGATTCCAGCAACACACCCAGAGCATGCCCATGGCCCATGCCTGCGGATTCCAGCAACACACCCAGCAGCATGCCCATGGCCCATGCCTGCGGATTCCAGCAACACACCCAGCAGCATGCCCATGGCCCATGCCTGCGGATTCCAGCAACACACCCAGCAGCATGCCCATGGCCCATGCCTGCGGATTCCAGCAACACACCCAGAGGCATGCCCATGGCCCATGCCTGCGGATTCCAGCAACACACCCAGCAGCATGCCCATGGCCCATGCCTGCGGATTCCAGCAACACACCCAGCAGCATGCCCATGGCCCATGCCTGCGGATTCCAGCAACACACCCAGCAGCATGCCCATGGCCCATGCCTGCGGATTCCAGCAACACACCCAGCAGCATGCCCATGGCCCATGCCTGCGGATTCCAGCAACACACCCAGCAGCATGCCCATGGCCCATGCCTGCGGATTCCAGCAACACACCCAGCAGCATGCCCATGGCCCATGCCTGCGGATTCCAGCAACACACCCCAGCAGCATGCCCATGGCCCATGCCTGCGGATTCCAGCAACACACCCAGCAGCATGCCCATGGCCCATGCCTGCGGATTCCAGCAACACACCCAGCAGCATGCCCATGGCCCATGCCTGCGGATTCCAGCAACACACCCAGCAGCATGCCCATGGCCCATGCCTGCGGATTCCAGCAACACACCCAGGGCATGCCCATGGCCCATGCCTGCGGATTCCAGCAACACACCCAGCAGCATGCCCATGGCCCATGCCTGCGGATTCCAGCAACACACCCAGCAGCATGCCCATGGCCCATGCCTGCGGATTCCAGCAACACACCCAGCAGCATGCCCATGGCCCATGCCTGCGGATTCCAGCAACACACCCAGCAGCATGCCCATGGCCCATGCCTGCGGATTCCAGCAACACACCCAGCAGCATGCCCATGGCCCATGCCTGCGGATTCCAGCAACACACCCAGCAGCATGCCCATGGCCCATGCCTGCGGATTCCAGCAACACACCCAGCAGCATGCCCATGGCCCATGCCTGCGGATTCCAGCAACACACCCAGCAGCATGCCCATGGCCCATGCCTGCGGATTCCAGCAACACACCCAGCAGCATGCCCATGGCCCATGCCTGCGGATTCCAGCAACACACCCAGCAGCATGCCCATGGCCCATGCCTGCGGATTCCAGCAACACACCCAGCAGCATGCCCATGGCCCATGCCTGCGGATTCCAGCAACACCCCAGGGCATGCCCATGGCCCATGCCTGCGGATTCCAGCAACACACCCAGCAGCATGCCCATGGCCCATGCCTGCGGATTCCAGCAACACACCCAGCAGCATGCCCATGGCCCATGCCTGCGGATTCCAGCAACACACCCAGCAGCATGCCCATGGCCCATGCCTGCGGATTCCAGCAACACACCCAGAGCATGCCCATGGCCCATGCCTGCGGATTCCAGCAACACACCCAGCAGCATGCCCATGGCCCATGCCTGCGGATTCCAGCAACACACCCAGCAGCATGCCCATGGCCCATGCCTGCGGATTCCAGCAACACACCCAGCAGCATGCCCATGGCCCATGCCTGCGGATTCCAGCAACACACCCAGCAGCATGCCCATGGCCCATGCCTGCGGATTCCAGCACACACCCAGCAGCATGCCCATGGCCCATGCCTGCGGATTCCAGCAACACACCCAGCAGCATGCCCATGGCCCATGCCTGCGGATTCCAGCAACACACCCAGCAGCATGCCCATGGCCCATGCCTGCGGATTCCAGCAACACACCCAGGGGCATGCCCATGGCCCATGCCTGCGGATTCCAGCAACACACCCAGCAGCATGCCCATGGCCCATGCCTGCGGATTCCAGCAACACACCCAGCAGCATGCCCATGGCCCATGCCTGCGGATTCCAGCAACACACCCAGCAGCATGCCCATGGCCCATGCCTGCGGATTCCAGCAACACACCCAGCAGCATGCCCATGGCCCATGCCTGCGGATTCCAGCAACACACCCAGCAGCATGCCCATGGCCCATGCCTGCGGATTCCAGCAACACACCCAGCAGCATGCCCATGGCCCATGCCTGCGGATTCCAGCAACACCCACAGCATGCCCATGGCCCATGCCTGCGGATTCCAGCAACACACCCCAGCAGCATGCCCATGGCCCATGCCTGCGGATTCCAGCAACACACCCAGCAGCATGCCCATGGCCCATGCCTGCGGATTCCAGCAACACACCCACAGCATGCCCATGGCCCATGCCTGCGGATTCCAGCAACACACCCACAGCATGCCCATGGCCCATGCCTGCGGATTCCAGCAACACACCCAGCAGCATGCCCATGGCCCATGCCTGCGGATTCCAGCAACACACCCAGCAGCATGCCCATGGCCCATGCCTGCGGATTCCAGCAACACACCCAGCAGCATGCCCATGGCCCATGCCTGCGGATTCCAGCAACACACCCAGCAGCATGCCCATGGCCCATGCCTGCGGATTCCAGCAACACACCCAGCAGCATGCCCATGGCCCATGCCTGCGGATTCCAGCAACACACCCAGCAGCATGCCCATGGCCCATGCCTGCGGATTCCAGCAACACACCCAGCAGCATGCCCATGCCCATGGCCTGCCTGCGGATTCCAGCAACACACCCAGCAGCATGCCCATGGCCCATGCCTGCGGATTCCAGCAACACACCCAGCAGCATGCCCATGGCCCATGCCTGCGGATTCCAGCAACACACCAGCAGCATGCCCATGGCCCATGCCTGCGGATTCCAGCAACACACCCAGCAGCATGCCCATGGCCCATGCCTGCGGATTCCAGCAACACACCCAGCAGCATGCCCAGTGGCCCATGCCTGCGGATTCCAGCAACACACCCAGCAGCATGCCCATGGCCCATGCCTGCGGATTCCAGCAACACACCCAGCAGCATGCCCATGGCCCATGCCTGCGGATTCCAGCAAACACACCCAGCAGCATGCCCATGGGCCCATGCCTGCGGATTCCAGCAACACACCCAGCAGCATGCCCATGGCCCATGCCTGCGGATTCCAGCAACACACCCAGCAGCATGCCCATGGCCCATGCCTGCGGATTCCAGCAACACACCCAGCAGCATGCCCATGGCCCATGCCTGCGGATTCCAGCAACACACCCAGCAGCATGCCCATGGCCCATGCCTGCGGATTCCAGCAACACACCCAGCAGCATGCCCATGGCCCATGCCTGCGGATTCCAGCAACACACCCAGCAGCATGCCCATTGGCCCATGCCTGCGGATTCCAGCACACACCCAGCAGCATGCCCATGGCCCATGCCTGCGGATTCCAGCAACACACCCAGGAGCATGCCCATGGCCCATGCCTGCGGATTCCAGCAACACACCCAGGCAGCATGCCCATGGCCCATGCCTGCGGATTCCAGCAACACACCCAGCAGCATGCCCATGGCCCATGCCTGCGGGATTCCAGCAACACACCCAGGAGCATGCCCATGGCCCATGCCTGCGGATTCCAGCAACACACCCAGCAGCATGCCCATGGCCCATGCCTGCGGATTCCAGCAACACAACCCAGGAGCATGCCCATGGCCCATGCCTGCGGATTCCAGCAACACACCCAGGAGCATGCCCATGGCCCATAGCCTGCGGATTCCAGCAACACACCCAGCAGCATGCCCATGGCCCATGCATGCGGATTCCAGCAACACACCCAGCAGCATGCCCATGGCCCATGCCTGCGGATTCCAGCAACACACCCAGCAGCATGCCCATGGCCCATGCCTGCGGATTCCAGCAACACACGCCCAGGCAGCATGCCCATGGCCCATGCCTGCGGATTCCAGCAACACACCCAGCAGCATGCCCATGGCCCATGCCTGCGGATTCCAGCAACACACCCAGCAGCATGCCCATGGCCCATGCCTGCGGATTCCAGCAACACAACCCAGCAGCATGCCCATGGCCCATGCCTGCGGATTCCAGCAACACACCCAGGCAGCATGCCCATGGCCCATGCCTGCGGATTCCAGCAACACACCCAAGCAGCATGCCCATGGCCCATGCCTGCGGATTCCAGCAACACACCCAGGCAGCATGCCCATGGCCCATGCCTGCGGATTCCAGCAACACACCCAGCAGCATGCCCATGGCCCATACCTGCGGATTCCAGCAACACACACCAGCAGGCATGCCCATGGCCCATGCCTGCGGATTCCAGCAACACACCCAGCAGCATGCCCATGGCCCATTGCCTGCGGATTCCAGCAACACACCCAGACGAGCATGCCCCATGGCCCTGCCTGCGGATTCCAGCAACACACCCAGCAGCATGCCCATGGGCCCATACCTGCGGATTCCAGCACACACACCCAGGGCAGCATGTCCATGGCCATGCCTGCGGATTCCAGCAACAACACCCAGGCAGCATGCCCATGGCCCATGCCTGCGGATTCCAGCAACACACCCAGGCAGCATGCCCATGGCCCATGCCTGCGGATTCCAGCAAACACACCCAAGGAGCATGCCCCATGGCCCATGCCTGCGGATTCCAGCAACACACCCAGCAGCATGCCCATAGGCCCATGCCTGCGGATTCCAGCAACACACCCAGGCAGCATGCCCATGGCCCATGCCTGCGGATTCCAGCAACACACCCAGCAGCATGCCCATGGCCCATGCCTTGCGGATTCCAGCAACACACCCAGCAGCATGCCCATGGCCATGCCTGCGGATTCCAGCAACACACCCAGCAGCATGCCCCATGGCCCATGCCTGCGGATTCCAGCAACACACCCAGCAGCATGCCCATGGCCCATGCCTGCGGATTCCAGCAACACACCCAGCAGCATGCCCATGGCCCATGCCTGCGGATTCCAGCAAACACACCCAGGCAGCATGCCCATGGCCCATGCCTGCGGATTCCAGCAACACACCCAGCAGCATGCCCATGAGGCCCATTGCCTGCGATTCCAGCAACACACCCAGGAGCATGCCCATGGCCCATGCCTGCGGATTCCAGCAACCACACCCAGCAGCATGCCCATGGCCCATGCCTGCGGATTCCAGCAACACACCCAGGCAGCATGCCATGGCCCATAGCCTGCGGATTCCAGCAACACACCCAGCAGCATGCCCATGGCCCATGCCTGCGGATTCCAGCAACACACCCAGCAGCATGCCCATGGCCCATGCCTGCGGATTCCAGCAACACACCCAGCAGCATGCCCATGGCCCATGCCTGCGGATTCCAGCAACACACCCAGCAGCATTGCCCATGGCCCATGCCTGCGGATTCCAGCAACACCCAGCAGCATGCCCATGGCCCATGCCTGCGGATTCCAGCAACACACCCAGCAGCATGCCCATGGCCCATGCTGCGGATTCCAGCAACACACCCAGGCAGCATGCCCATGGCCCATGCCTGCGGATTCCAGCAACACACCCAGCAGCATGCCCATGGCCCATGCCTGCGGATTCCAGCAACACACCCAGCAGCATGCCATGGCCCATGCCTGCGGATTCCAGCAACACACACCAGCAGCATGCCCATGGCCCATGCCTGCGGATTCCAGCAACACACCCAGCAGCATGCCCATGGCCCATCCTGCGGATTCCAGCAACACACCCAGCAGCATGCCCATGGCCCATGCCTGCGGATTCCAGCAACACACCCAGCAGCATGCCCATGGCCCATGCCTGCGGATTCCAGCAACACACCCAGCAGCATGCCCATGGCCCATGCCTGCGGATTCCAGCAACACACCCAGCAGCATGCCCATGGCCCATGCCTGCGGATTCCAGCAACACACCCAGGAGCATGCCCATGGCCCATGCCTGCGGATTCCAGCAACACACCCACAGCATGCCCATGGCCCATGCCTGCGGATTCCAGCAACACACCCAGGAGCATGCCCATGGCCCATGCCTGCGGATTCCAGCAACACACCCAGGAGCATGCCCATGGCCCATGCCTGCGGATTCCAGCAACACACCCAGCAGCATGCCCATGGCCCATGCCTGCGGATTCCAGCAACACACCCAGGCAGCATGCCCATGGCCATGCCTGCGGATTCCAGCAACACACCCAGGAGCATGCCCATGCCCATGCCTGCGGATTCCAGCAACACACCCAGCAGCATGCCCATGGCCCATGCCTGCGGATTCCAGCAACACACCCAGGAGCATGCCATGGCCCATGCCTGCGGATTCCAGCAACACACCCAGCAGCATGCCCATGGCCCATGCCTGCGGATTCCAGCAACACACCCAGCAGCATGCCCATGGCCCATGCCTGCGGATTCCAAGCAACACACCCAGCAGCATGCCCATGGCCCATGCCTGCGATTCCAGCAACACACCCAACAGCATGCCCATGGCCCATGCCTGCGGATTCCAGCAAACACACCCAGGAGCATGCCCATGGCCCATGCCTGCGGATTCCAGCAACACACCACAGCAGCATGCCCATGGCCCATGCCTGCGGATTCCAGCAAACACACCCAGGCAGCATGCCCATGGCCCCATGCCTGCGGATTCCAGCAACACACCCAGGCAGCATGCCCATGGCCCATGCCTGCGGATTCCAGCAACACACCCAGCAGCATGCCCATGGCCCATGCCTGCGGATTCCAGCAACACACCCAGGCAGCATGCCCATGGCCCATGCCTGCGGATTCCAGCAACACACCCAGGAGCATGCCCATGGCCCATGCCTGCGGATTCCAGCAACACACCCAGCAGCATGCCCATGGCCCATACCTGCGGATTCCAGCAACACACCCAGCAGCATGCCCATGGCCCATGCCTGCGGATTCCAGCAACACACCCAGGAGCATGCCCATGGCCCATGCCTGCGGATTCCAGCAACACACCCAGCAGCATGCCCATGGCCCATGCCTGCGGATTCCAGCAACACACCCAGGAGCATGCCCATGGCCCATGCCTGCGGATTCCAGCAACACACCCAGCAGCATGCCCATGGCCCATGCCTGCGGATTCCAGCAACACACCCCAGGCAGCATGCCCATGGGCCCATAGCCTGCGGATTCCAGCAACACACCCAGGAGCATGCCCATGGCCCATGCCTGCGGATTCCAGCAACACACCCAGAGCATGCCCATGGCCCATGCCTGCGGATTCCAGCAACACACCCAGCAGCATGCCCATGGCCCATGCCTGCGGATTCCAGCAACACACCCAGGAGCATGCCCATGGCCCATGCCTGCGGATTCCAGCAACACACCCAGGAGCATGCCCATGGCCCATGCCTGCGGATTCCAGCAACACACCCAGGAGCATGCCCATGGCCCATGCCTGCGGATTCCAGCAACACACCCAGGAGCATGCCCATGGCCCATGCCTGCGGATTCCAGCAACACACCCAGCAGCATGCCCATGGCCCATGCCTGCGGATTCCAGCAACACACCCAGCAGCATGCCCATGGCCCATGCCTGCGGATTCCAGCAACACACCCAGCAGCATGCCCATGGCCCATGCCTGCGGATTCCAGCAACACACCCAAGCAGCATGCCCATGGCCCATGCCTGCGGATTCCAGCAACACACCCAGCAGCATGCCCATGGCCCATGCCTGCGGATTCCAGCAACACACCCAGGCAGCATGCCCATGGCCCATGCCTGCGGATTCCAGCAACACACCCAGGAGCATGCCATGGCCCATAGCTGCGGATTCCAGCAACACACCCAGCAGGCATGCCCATGGCCCCATGCCTGCGGGATTCCAGCAACACACCCAGCAGCATGCCCATGGCCCATGCCTGCGGATTCCAGCAACACACCCAGCAGCATGCCCATGGCCCATGCCTGCGGATTCCAGCAACACACCCAGGCAGCATGCCCTATGGCCCATACCTGCGGATTCCCAGCAACACACCCAGCAGCATGCCCATGGCCCATGCCTGCGGATTCCAGCAACACACCCAGCAGCATGCCCATGGCCCATGCCTGCGGATTCCAGCAACACACCCAGCAGCATGCCCATGGGCCCATGCCTGCGGATTCCAGCAACACACCCAGCAGCATGCCCATGGCCCATGCCTGCGGATTCCAGCAACACACCCAGCAGGCATGCCCATGCCCCGCATGGCCCATAGCCTCCCATGCCCTGCGGATTCCAGCAACACAATGCACACAGCACAACCCAGCAGCATGCCCATGGCCCATGGCCCATGCCTGCGGATTCCAGCAACACACCCAGGCAGCATGCCCATGGCCCATGCCTGCGGATTCCAGCAACACACCCAGCAGCATGCCCATGGCCCATGCCTGCGGATTCCAGCAACACACCCAGGCAGCATGCCCATGGCCCATGCCTGCGGATTCCAGCAACACACCCAGGAGCATGCCATGGCCCATGCCTGCGGATTCCAGCAACACACCCAGCAGCATGCCCATGGCCCATGCCTGCGGATTCCAGCAACACACCCAGGAGCATGCCCATGGCCCATGCCTGCGGATTCCAGCAACACACCCAGCAGCATGCCATGGCCCATGCCTGCGGATTCCAGCAACACACCCAGCAGCATGCCCATGGCCCATGCCTGCGGATTCCAGCAACACACCCAGCAGCATGCCCATGGCCCATACCTGCGGATTCCAGCAACACACCCAGGCAGCATGCCCATGGCCCATGCCTGCGGATTCCAGCAACACACCCAGCAGCATGCCCATGGCCCATGCCTGCGGATTCCAGCAAACACACCCAGCAGCATGCCCATGGCCCATGCCTGCGGATTCCAGCAACACACCCAAGGAGCCATGCCCATGGCCCATGCCTGCGGATTCCAGCAACACACCCAGCAGCATGCCCATGGCCATGCCTGCGGATTCCAGCAACACACCCAGCAGCATGCCCATGGGCCCATGCCTGCGGATTCCAGCAACACACCCAGCAGCATGCCCATGGCCCATGCCTGCGGATTCCAGCAACACACCCAGCAGCATGCCATGGCCCATGCCTGCGGATTCCAGCAACACACCCAGCGCATGCCATGGCCCATGCCTGCGGATTCCAGCAACACACCCAGCAGCATGCCCATGGCCCATGCCTGCGGATTCCAGCAACACACCCAGGAGCATGCCCATGGCCCATGCCTGCGGATTCCAGCAACACACCCAGCAGCATGCCCATGGCCCATGACTGCGGATTCCAGCAACACACCCAGGAGCATGCCCATGGCCCATGCCTGCGGATTCCAGCAACACACCCAGGCAGCATGCCCATGGCCCATGCCTGCGGATTCCAGCAACACACCCAGCAGCATGCCCATGGCCCATGCCTGCGGATTCCAGCAACACACCCGCGAGCATGCCCATGGCCCATGCCTGCGGATTCCAGCAACACACCCAGGCAGCATGCCCATGGCCCATGCCTGCGGATTCCAGCAACACACCCAGGCAGCATGCCCATGGCCATGCCTGCGGATTCCCAGCAACACACCAGCAGCATGCCCATGGCCCATGCCTGCGGATTCCAGCAACACACCCAGCAGCATGCCCATGGCCCATGCCTGCGGATTCCAGCAACACACCCAGCAGCATGCCCATGGCCCATGCCTGCGGATTCCAGCAACACACCCAGCAGCATGCCCATGGCCCATGCCTGCGGATTCCAGCAACACACCCAGCAGCATGCCCATGGCCCATGCCTGCGGATTCCAGCAACACACCCAGGCAGCATGCCCATGGCCCATACCTGCGGATTCCAGCAACACACCCAGGAGCATGCCCATGGTCCATGCCTGCGATTCCAGCAACACACCCAGCAGCATGCCCATGGCCCATGCCTGCGGATTCCAGCAACACACCCAGCAGCATGCCCATGGCCCATACCTGCGGATTCCAGCAACACACCCAGGCAGCATGCCCATGGCCCATGCCTGCGGATTCCAGCAACACACCCAGCAGCATGCCCATGGCCCATGCCTGCGGATTCCAGCAACACCCAGCAGCATGCCCATGGCCCATGCCTGCGGATTCCAGCAACACACCCAGCAGCATGCCCATGGCCCATGCCTGCGGATTCCAGCAACACACCCAGCAGCATGCCCATGGCCCATGCCTGCGGATTCCAGCAACACACCCAGCAGCATGCCCATGGCCCATGCCTGCGGATTCCAGCAACACACCCAGCAGCATGCCCATGGCCCATGCCTGCGGATTCCAGCAACACACCCAGGCAGCATGCCCATGGGCCCATGACCTGCGGATTCCAGCAAACACACCCAGGAGCATGCCCATGGCCCATGCCTGCGGATTCCAGCAACACACCCAGCAGCATGCCCATGGCCCATGCCTGCGGATTCCAGCAACACACCCAGCAGCATGCCCATGGCCCATACCTGCGGATTCCAGCAACACACCCAGCAGCATGCCATGGCCCATGCCTGCGGATTCCAGCAACACACCCAGCAGCATGCCCATGGGCCCATGCCTGCGGATTCCAGCAACACACCCAGCAGCATGCCCATGGCCCATGCCTGCGGATTCCAGCAACACACCAGGCAGCATGCCCATGGCCCATGCCTGCGGATTCCAGCAACACACCCAGCAGGCATGCCCATGGTCCATGCCTGCGGATTCCAGCAACACACCCAGCAGCATGCCCATGGCCCATGCCTGCGGATTCCAGCAACACACCCAGCAGCATGCCCATGGCCCATGCCTGCGGATTCCAGCAACACACCCAGGCAGCATGCCCATGGCCCATGCCTGCGGATTCCAGCAACACACCCAGCAGCATGCCCATGGCCCATGCCTGCGGATTCCAGCAACACACCCAGCAGCATGCCCATGGCCCATGCCTGCGGATTCCAGCAACACACCCAGCAGCATGCCCATGGCCCATGCCTGCGGATTCCAGCAACACACCCAGCAGCATGCCCATGGCCCATGCCTGCGGATTCCAGCAACACACCCAGCAGCATGCCCATGGCCCATGCCTGCGGATTCCAGCAACACACCCAGCAGCATGCCCATGGCCCATGCCTGCGGATTCCAGCAACACACCCAGCAGCATGCCCATGGCCCATGCCTGCGGATTCCAGCAACACACCCAGGCAGCATGCCCATGGCCCATGCCTGCGGATTCCAGCAACACACCCAGCAGCATGCCCATGGCCCATGCCTGCGGATTCCAGCAACACACCCAGGAGCATGCCCATGGCCCATAGCCTGCGGATTCCAGCAACACACCCAGGCAGCATGCCCATGGTCCATGCCTGCGGATTCCAGCAACACACCCAGGCAGCATGCCCATGGCCCATGCCTGCGGATTCCAGCAACACACCCAGCAGCATGCCCATGGCCCATGCCTGCGGATTCCAGCAACACACCCAGCAGCATGCCCATGGCCCATGCCTGCGGATTCCAGCAACACACCCAGCAGCATGCCCATGGCCCATGCCTGCGGATTCCAGCAACACACCCAGCAGCATGCCCATGGCCCATGCCTGCGGATTCCAGCAACACACCCAGCAGCATGCCCATGGCCCATGCCTGCGGATTCCAGCAACACACCCAGCAGCATGCCCATGGCCCATGCCTGCGGATTCCAGCAACACACCCAACAGCATGCCCATGGCCCATGCCTGCGGATGCCAGCACACACCCAGCAGCATGCCCATGGCCCATGCCTGCGGATTCCAGCAACACACCCAGAGCATGCCCATGGCCCATACCTGCGGATTCCAGCAAACACACCCAGGGGCATGCCCATGGTCCATGCCTGCGGATTCCAGCAACACACCAGCAGCATGCCCATGGCCCATGCCTGCGGATTCCAGCAACACACCCAGCAGCATGCCCATGGCCCATGCATGCGGATTCCAGCAACACACCCAGCAGCATGCCCATGGCCCATGCCTGCGGATTCCAGCAACACACCCAGCCAGCATGCCCATGGCCCATGCCTGCGGATTCCAGCAACACACCCAGCAGCATGCCATGGCCCATGCCTGCGGATTCCAGCAACACACCCAGCAGCATGCCCATGGCCCATGCCTGCGGATTCCAGCAACACACCCAGCAGCATGCCCATGGCCCATGCCTGCGGATTCCAGCAACACACCCAGCAGCATGCCCATGGCCCATGCCTGCGGATTCCAGCAACACACCCAGGCAGCATGCCCATGGCCCATGCCTGCGGATTCCAGCAACACACCCAGCAGCATGCCCATGGCCCATGCCTGCGGATTCCAGCAACACACCCAGGAGCATGCCCATGGCCATGCCTGCGGATTCCAGCAACACACCCAGCAGCATGCCCATGGCCCATAGCCTGCGGATTCCAGCAACACACCCAGCAGCATGCCCATGGCCCATGCCTGCGGATTCCAGCAACACACCCAGGAGCATGCCCATGGCCCATGCCTGCGGATTCCAGCAACACACCCAGCAGCATGCCCATGGCCCATGCCTGCGGATTCCAGCAACACACCCAGGCAGCATGCCCATGGCCCATGCCTGCGGATTCCAGCAACACACCCAGCAGCATGCCCATGGCCCATGCCTGCGGATTCCAGCAACACACCCAGCAGCATGCCCATGGCCCATGCCTGCGGATTCCAGCAACACACCCAGCAGCATGCCCATGGCCCATGCCTGCGGATTCCAGCAACACACCCAGCAGCATGCCCATGGCCCATGCCTGCGGATTCCAGCAACACACCCAGGAGCATGCCCATGGCCCATGCCTGCGGATTCCAGCAACACACCCAGCAGCATGCCCATGGCCCATGCCTGCGGATTCCAGCAACACACCCAGGAGCATGCCCATGGCCCATGCCTGCGGATTCCAGCAACACACCCAGCAGCATGCCCATGGCCCATGCCTGCGGATTCCAGCAACACACCCAGCAGCATGCCCATGGCCCATGCCTGCGGATTCCAGCAACACACCCAGCAGCATGCCCATGGTCCATGCCTGCGGATTCCAGCAACACACCCAGCAGCATGCCCATGGCCCATGCCTGCGGATTCCAGCAACACACCCAGCAGCATGCCCATGGCCCATGCCTGCGGATTCCAGCAACACACCCAGCAGCATGCCCATGGCCCATGCCTGCGGATTCCAGCAACACACCCAGCAGCATGCCCATGGCCCATGCCTGCGGATTCCAGCAACACACCCAGCAGCATGCCCATGGCCCATACCTGCGGATTCCAGCAACACACCCAGCAGCATGCCCATGGCCCATGCCTGCGGATTCCAGCAACACACCCAGCAGCATGCCCATGGCCCATGCCTGCGGATTCCAGCAACACACCCAGCAGCATGCCCATGGCCCATGCCTGCGGATTCCAGCAACACACCCAGGAGCATGCCCATGGCCCATGCCTGCGGATTCCAGCAACACACCCAGGCAGCATGCCCATGGCCCATGACCTGCGGATTCCAGCAACACACCCAGCAGCATGCCCCATGGCCCATGCCTGCGGATTCCAGCAACACACCCAGGAGCATGCCCATGGCCCATGCCTGCGGATTCCAGCAACACACCCAGCAGCATGCCCATGGCCCATGCCTGCGGATTCCAGCAACACACCCAGCAGCATGCCCATGGCCCATGCCTGCGGATTCCAGCAACACACCCAGGAGCATGCCCATGGCCCATGCCTGCGGATTCCAGCAACACACCCAGCAGGCATGCCCATGGCCCATGCCTGCGGATTCCAGCAACACACCCAGAGCATGCCCATGGCCCATGCCTGCGGATTCCAGCAACACACCCAGGCAGCATGCCCATGGCCCATGCCTGCGGATTCCAGCAACACACCCAAGGAGCATGCCCATGGCCCATGCCTGCGGATTGCCAGCACACACCCAGCAGCATGCCCATGGCCCATGCCTGCGGATTCCAGCAACACACCCAGCAGCATGCCCAGGCCCATACCTGCGGATTCCAGCAACACACCCAGCAGCATGCCCATGGCCCATGCCTGCGGATTCCAGCAACACACCCAGCAGCATGCCCATGGCCCATGCCTGCGGATTCCAGCAACACACCCAGCAGCATGCCCATGGCCCATGCCTGCGGATTCCAGCAACACACCCAGCGGCATGCCCATGGTCCATGCCTGCGGATTCCAGCAACACACCCAGCAGCATGCCCATGGCCCATGCCTGCGGATTCCAGCAACACACCCAGCAGCATGCCCATGGCCCATGCCTGCGGATTCCAGCAACACACCCAGCAGCATGCCCATGGCCCATGCCTGCGGATTCCAGCAACACACCCAGCAGCATGCCCATGGCCCCATGCCTGCGGATTCCAGCAACACACCCAGCAGCATGCCCATGGCCCATGCCTGCGGATTCCAGCAACACACCCAGCAGCATGCCCATGGCCCATGCCTGCGGATTCCAGCAACACACCCAGCAGCATGCCCATGGCCCATGACCTGCGGATTCCAGCAACACACCCAGCAGCATGCCCATGGCCCATGCCTGCGGATTCCAGCAACACACCCCAGCAGCATGCCCATGGCCCATGCCTGCGGATTCCAGCAACACACCCAGCAGCATGCCCATGGCCCATGCCTGCGGATTCCAGCAACACACCCAGCAGCATGCCCATGGCCCATGCCTGCGGATTCCAGCAACACACCCAGGCAGCATGCCCATGGCCCATAGCCTGCGGATTCCAGCAACACACCCAGCAGCATGCCCATGGCCCATGCCTGCGGATTCCAGCAACACACCCAGCAGCATGCCCATGGCCCATGCCTGCGGATTCCAGCAACACACCCAGCAGCATGCCCATGGCCCAATGCCTGCGGATTCCAGCAACACACCCAGCAGCATGCCCATGGCCCATGCCTGCGGATTCCAGCAACACACCCAGCAGCATGCCCATGGCCCATGCCTGCGGATTCCAGCAACACACCCAGCAGCATGCCCATGGCCCATGCCTGCGGATTCCAGCAACACACCCAGCAGCATGCCATGGCCCATACCTGCGGATTCCAGCAACACACCCAGCAGCATGCCCATGGCCCATGCCTGCGGATTCCCAGCAACACACCCAGCAGCATGCCCATGGCCCATGCCTGCGGATTCCAGCAACACACCCACAGGCATGCCCATGGCCCATGCCTGCGGATTCCAGCAACACACCCAGCAGCATGCCCATGGCCCATACCTGCGGATTCCAGCAACACACCCAGCAGCATGCCCATGGGCCCATGCCTGCGGATTCCAGCAACACACCCAGCAGCATGCCCATGGCCCATGCCTGCGGATTCCAGCAACACACCCAGCAGCATGCCATGGCCCATGCCTGCGGATTCCAGCAACACACCCAGCAGCATGCCCATGGCCCATGCCTGCGGATTCCAGCAACACACCCAGCAGCATGCCCATGGCCCATGCCTGCGGATTCCAGCAACACACCCAGCAGCATGCCCATGGCCCATGCCTGCGGATTCCAGCAACACACCCAGGCAGCATGCCCATGGCCCATGCCTGCGGATTCCAGCAACACACCCAGGCAGCATGCCCATGGCCCATGCCTGCGGATTCCAGCAACACACCCAGGAGCATGCCCATGGCCCATGCCTGCGGATTCCAGCAACACACCCAGGAGCAATGCCCATGGCCCATGCCTGCGGATTCCAGCAACACACCCAGGAGCATGCCCATGGCCCATGCCTGCGGATTCCAGCAACACACCCAGCAGCATGCCCATGGCCCATGCCTGCGGATTCCAGCAACACACCCAGGAGCATGCCCATGGCCCATTGCCTGCGGATTCCAGCAACACACCCAGGAGCATGCCCATGGCCCATGCCTGCGGATTCCAGCAACACACCAGCAGCATGCCCATGGCCCATGACTGCGGATTCCAGCAACACACCCAGCAGCATGCCCATGGCCCATGCCTGCGGATTCCAGCAACACACCCAGGGAGCATGCCCATGGCCCATGACCTGCGGATTCCAGCAACACACCCAGCAGCATGCCCATGGCCATGCCTGCGGATTCCAGCAACACCCCAGGAGCATGCCCATGGCCCATGCCTGCGGATTCCAGCAACACACCCAGCAGCATGCCCATGGCCCATGCCTGCGGATTCCAGCAACACACCCAGGAGCATGCCCATGGCCCATGCCTGCGGATTCCAGCAACACACCCAGGAGCATGCCCATGGCCCATGCCTGCGGATTCCAGCAACACACCCAGCAGCATGCCCATGGCCCATGCCTGCGGATTCCAGCAACACACCCAGGCAGCATGCCCATGGCCCATGCCTGCGGATTCCAGCAACACACCCAGGCAGCATGCCCATGGCCCATGCCTGCGGATTCCAGCAACACACCCAGCAGCATGCCCATGGCCCATGCCTGCGGATTCCAGCAACACACCCAGGAGCATGCCCATGGCCCATGCCTGCGGATTCCAGCAACACACCAGCAGCATGCCCATGGCCCATGCCTGCGGATTCCAGCAACACACCCAGCAGCATGCCATGGCCCATGCCTGCGGATTCCAGCAACACACCCAGCAGCATGCCCATGGCCCATGCCTGCGGATTCCAGCAACACACCCAGCAGCATGCCCATGGCCCATGCCTGCGGATTCCAGCAACACACCCAGCAGCATGCCCATGGCCCATGCCTGCGGATTCCAGCAACACACCCAGCAGACATGCCCATGGCCCATGCCTGCGGATTCCAGCAACACACCCAGGAGCATGCCCATGGCCCATGCCTGCGGATTCCAGCAACACACCCAGCAGCATGCCCATGGCCCATGCCTGCGGATTCCAGCAACACACCCAGGAGCATGCCCATGTCCCATGCCTGCGGATTCCAGCAACACACCCAGGCAGCATGCCCATGGCCCATGCCTGCGGATTCCAGCAACACACCCCAGCAGCATGCCCATGGCCCATGCCTGCGGATTCCAGCAACACACCCAGCGAGCATGCCCATGGCCCTGCCTGCGGATTCCAGCAACACACCCAGCAGCATGCCCATGGCCCATGCCTGCGGATTCCAGCAACACACCCAGGCAGCATGCCCATGGCCCATGCCTGCGGATTCCAGCAACACACCCAGCAGCATGCCCATGGCCCATGACCTGCGGATTCCAGCAACACACCCAGGCAGCATGCCCATGGCCCATGCCTGCGGATTCCAGCAACACACCCAGGCAGCATGCCCATGGCCCATGCCTGCGGATTCCAGCACACACCCAGCAGCATGCCCATGGCCCATGCCTGCGGATTCAGCAACACACCCAGGAGCATGCCCATGGGCCCATGCCTGCGGATTCCAGCAACACACCCAGCAGCATGCCCATGGCCCATGCCTGCGGATTCCAGCAACACACCCAGCAGCATGCCCATGGCCCATGCCTGCGGATTCCAGCAACACACCCAGGAGCATGCCCATGGCCCATGCCTGCGGATTCCAGCAACACACCCAGCAGCATGCCCATGGGCCCATAGCCTGCGGATTCCAGCAACACACCCAGCAGCATGCCCATGGCCCATGCCTGCGGATTCCAGCAACACACCCAGCAGCATGCCCATGGCCCATGCCTGCGGATTCCAGCAACACACCCAGCAGCATGCCCATGGCCCATGCCTGCGGATTCCAGCAACACACCCAGCAGCATGCCCATGGCCCATGCCTGCGGATTCCAGCAACACACCCAGCAGCATGCCCATGGCCCATGCCTGCGGATTCCAGCAACACACCCAGCAGCATGCCCATGGCCCATACCTGCGGATTCCAGCAACACACCCAAGCAGCATGCCATGGCCCATGCCTGCGGATTCCAGCAACACACCCAGCAGCATGCCCATGGCCCATGCCTGCGGATTCCAGCAACACACCCAGCAGCATGCCCATGGCCCATGCCTGCGGATTCCAGCAACACACCCAGCAGCATGCCCATGGCCCATGCCTGCGGATTCCAGCAACACACCCAGCAGCATGCCCATGGCCCATACCTGCGGATTCCAGCAACACACCCAGCAGCATGCCCATGGCCCATGCCTGCGGATTCCAGCAACACACCAGCAGCATGCCCATGGCCCATGCTGCGGATTCCAGCAACACACCCAGGCAGCATGCCCATGGCCCATGCCTGCGGATTCCAGCAACACACCCAGCAGCATGCCCATGGCCCATGCATGCGGATTCCAGCAACACACCCAGCAGCATGCCCATGGCCCATGCCTGCGGATTCCAGCAACACACCCAGCAGCATGCCCATGGCCCATGCCTGCGGATTCCAGCAACACACCCAGGAGCATGCCCATGGCCCATGCCTGCGGATTCCAGCAACACACCCAGAGCCATGCCCATGGCCCATACCTGCGGATTCCAGCAACACACCCAGCAGCATGCCCATGGTCCATGCCTGCGGATTCCAGCAACACACCCAGGAGCATGCCCATGGCCCATGCCTGCGGATTCCAGCAACACACCCAGCAGCATGCCCATGGCCCATGCCTGCGGATTCCAGCAACACACCCAGGAGCATGCCCATGGCCCATGCCTGCGGATTCCAGCAACACACCCAGCAGCATGCCCATGGCCCATGCCTGCGGATTCCAGCAACACACCCAGCAGCATGCCCATGGCCCATGCCTGCGGATTCCAGCAACAC
Source organism: Limnomonas spitsbergensis (assembly GCA_037349105.1). NCBI lineage: Eukaryota > Viridiplantae > Chlorophyta > Chlorophyceae > Chlamydomonadales > Limnomonas > Limnomonas spitsbergensis. The sequence continues at coordinate 24,657 of JAYJMM010000031.1, forward strand.
ACCCAGCAGCATGCCCATGGCCCATGCCTGCGGATTCCAGCAACACACCCAGCAGCATGCCCATGGCCCATGCCTGCGGATTCCAGCAACACCCCAGCAGCATGCCCATGGCCCATGCCTGCGGATTCCAGCAACACACCCAGCAGCATGCCCATGGCCCATGCCTGCGGATTCCAGCAACACACCCAGGAGCATGCCCATGGCCCATGCCTGCGGATTCCAGCAACACACCCAGGAGCATGCCCATGGTCCATGCCTGCGGATTCCAGCAACACACCCAGCAGCATGCCCATGGCCCATGCCTGCGGATTCCAGCAACACACCCAGCAGCATGCCCATGGCCCATAGCCTGCGGATTCCAGCAAACACCCAGCAGCATGCCCATGGTCCATGCCTGCGGATTCCAGCAACACACCCAGGAGCATGCCCATGGCCCATGCCTGCGGATTCCAGCAACACACCCAGCAGCATGCCCATGGCCCATGCCTGCGGATTCCAGCAACACACCCAGCAGCATGCCCATGGCCCATGCCTGCGGATTCCAGCAACACACCCAGCAGCATGCCATGGCCCATGCCTGCGGATTCCAGCAACACACCCAGCAGCATGCCCATGGGCCCATGCCTGCGGATTCCAGCAACACACCCAGCAGCATGCCCATGGCCCATGCCTGCGGATTCCAGCAACACACCCAGCAGCATGCCCATGGCCCATGCCTGCGGATTCCAGCAACACACCCAGCAGCATGCCCATGGCCCATGCCTGCGGATTCCAGCAACACACCCAGCAGCATGCCATGGCCCATGCCTGCGGATTCCAGCAACACACCCAGCAGCATGCCCATGGCCCATGCCTGCGGATTCCAGCAACACACCCAGCAGCATGCCCATGGCCCATGCCTGCGGATTCCAGCAACACACCCAGCAGCATGCCCATGGCCCATGCCTGCGGATTCCAGCAACACACCCAGCAGCATGCCCATGGCCCATGCCTGCGGATTCCAGCAACACACCCAGCAGCATGCCCATGGCCCATGCCTGCGGATTCCAGCAACACACCCAGGAGCATGCCCATGGCCCATGCCTGCGGATTCCAGCAACACACCCAGCAGCATGCCCATGGCCCATGCCTGCGGATTCCAGCAACACACCCAGCAGCATGCCCATGGCCCATGCCTGCGGATTCCAGCAACACACCCAGCAGCATGCCCATGGCCCATGCCTGCGGATTCCAGCAACACACCCAGCAGCATGCCCATGGCCCATGCCTGCGGATTCCAGCAACACACCCAGCAGCATGCCCATGGCCCATGCCTGCGGATTCCAGCAACACACCCAGCAGCATGCCCATGGCCCATGCCTGCGGATTCCAGCAACACACCCAGCAGCATGCCCATGGCCCATGCCTGCGGATTCCAGCAACACACCCAGGAGCATGCCCATGGCCCATGCCTGCGGATTCCAGCAACACACCCAGCAGCATGCCCATGGCCCATGCCTGCGGATTCCAGCAACACACCCAGGCAGCATGCCCATGGCCCATGCCTGCGGATTCCAGCAACACACCCAGCAGCATGCCCATGCCCATGCCTGCGGATTCCAGCAACACACCCAGCAGCATGCCCATGGCCCATGCCTGCGGATTCCAGCAACACACCCAGCAGCATGCCCATGGCCCATGCCTGCGGATTCCAGCAACACACCCAGCAGCATGCCCATGGCCCATGCCTGCGGATTCCAGCAACACACCCAGGCAGCATGCCCATGGCCCATGCCTGCGGATTCCAGCAACACACCCAGGCAGCATGCCCATGGCCCATGCCTGCGGATTCCAGCAACACACCCAGGAGCATGCCCATGGCCCATGCCTGCGGATTCCAGCAACACACCCAGGCAGCATGCCCATGGCCCATGCCTGCGGATTCCAGCAACACACCCAGGAGCATGCCATGGGCCCATGCCTGCGGATTCCAGCAACACACCCAGGAGCATGCCCATGGCCCATGCCTGCGGATTCCAGCAACACACCCAGGAGCATGCCCATGGCCCATGCCTGCGGATTCCAGCAACACACCCAGGAGCATGCCCATGGCCCATGCCTGCGGATTCCAGCAACACACCCAGCAGCATGCCCATGGCCCATGCCTGCGGATTCCAGCAACACACCCAGGCAGCATGCCCATGGCCCATACCTGCGGATTCCAGCAACACACCCAGGCAGCATGCCCATGGTCCCATGCCTGCGGATTCCAGCAACACACCCAGCAGCATGCCCATGGCCCATGCCTGCGGATTCCAGCAACACACCCAGCAGCATGCCCATGGCCCATGCCTGCGGATTCCAGCAACACACCCAGCAGCATGCCCATGGCCCATGCCTGCGGATTCCAGCAACACACCCAGCAGCATGCCCATGGCCCATGCCTGCGGATTCCAGCAACACACCCAGCAGCATGCCCATGGCCCATGCCTGCGGATTCCAGCAACACACCCAGCAGCATGCCCATGGCCCATACCTGCGGATTCCAGCAACACACCCAGGAGCATGCCCATGGCCCATAGCCTGCGGATTCCAGCAACACACCCAGGAGCATGCCCATGGCCCATGCCTGCGGATTCCAGCAACACACCCAGCAGCATGCCCATGGCCCATGCCTGCGGATTCCAGCAACACACCCAGCAGCATGCCCATGGCCCATGCCTGCGGATTCCAGCAACACACCCAGCAGCATGCCCATGGCCCATGCCTGCGGATTCCAGCAACACACCCAGCAGCATGCCCATGGCCCATGCCTGCGGATTCCAGCAACACACCCAGCAGCATGCCCATGGCCCATGCCTGCGGATTCCAGCAACACACCCAGCAGCATGCCCATGGCCCATGCCTGCGGATTCCAGCAACACACCCAGCAGCATGCCCATGGCCCATGCCTGCGGATTCCAGCAACACACCCAGCAGCATGCCCATGGCCCATGCCTGCGGATTCCAGCAACACACCCAGCAGCATGCCCATGGCCCATAGCCTGCGGATTCCAGCAACACACCCAGGCAGCATGCCCATGGTCCATGCATGCGGATTCCAGCAACACACCCAGCAGCATGCCCATGGCCCATGCCTGCGGATTCCAGCAACACACCCAGCAGCATGCCCATGGCCCATGCCTGCGGATTCCAGCAACACACCCAGAGCATGCCCATGGCCCATGCCTGCGGATTCCAGCAACACACCCAGCAGCATGCCCATGGCCCATGCCTGCGGATTCCAGCAACACACCCAGCAGCATGCCCATGGCCCATGCCTGCGGATTCCAGCAACACACCCAGCAGCATGCCCATGGCCCATGCCTGCGGATTCCAGCAACACACCCAGCAGCATGCCCATGGCCCATGCCTGCGGATTCCAGCAACACACCCAGCAGCATGCCCATGGCCCATGCCTGCGGATTCCAGCAACACACCCAGCAGCATGCCCATGGCCCATGCCTGCGGATTCCAGCAACACACCCAGGAGCATGCCCATGGCCCATGCCTGCGGATTCCAGCAACACACCCAGGAGCATGCCCATGGTCCATGCCTGCGGATTCCAGCAACACACCCAGCAGCATGCCCATGGCCCATGCCTGCGGATTCCAGCAACACACCCACAGCATGCCCATGGCCCATAGCCTGCGGATTCCAGCAACACACCCAGCAGCATGCCCATGGCCCATGCCTGCGGATTCCAGCAACACACCCAGCAGCATGCCCATGGCCCATGCCTGCGGATTCCAGCAACACACCCAGCAGCATGCCATGGCCCATGCCTGCGGATTCCAGCAACACACCCAGCAGCATGCCCATGGCCCATGCCTGCGGATTCCAGCAACACACCCAGCAGCATGCCCATGGCCCATGCCTGCGGATTCCAGCAACACACCCAGCAGCATGCCCATGGCCCATGCCTGCGGATTCCAGCAACACACCCAGCAGCATGCCCATGGCCCATGCCTGCGGATTCCAGCAACACACCCAGGCAGCATGCCCATGGCCCATGCCTGCGGATTCCAGCAACACACCCAGCAGCATGCCCATGGCCCATGCCTGCGGATTCCAGCAACACACCCAGCAGCATGCCCATGGCCCATGCCTGCGGATTCCAGCAACACACCCAGCAGCATGCCCATGGCCCATACCTGCGGATTCCAGCAACACACCCAGCAGCATGCCCATGGCCCATGCCTGCGGATTCCAGCAACACACCCAGCAGCATGCCCATGGCCCATGCCTGCGGATTCCAGCAACACACCCAGCAGCATGCCCATGGCCCATGCCTGCGGATTCCAGCAACAAACCCAGCAGCATGCCCATGGCCCATGCCTGCGGATTCCAGCAACACACCCAGCAGCATGCCCATGGTCCCATGCCTGCGGATTCCAGCAACACACACAGCAGCATGCCCATGGCCCATGCCTGCGGATTCCAGCAACACACCCAAGCAGCATGCCCATGGCCCATGCCTGCGGATTCCAGCAACACACCCAGGCAGCATGCCCATGGTCCATGCCTGCGGATTCCAGCAACACACCCAGGAGCATGCCCATGGCCCATGCCTGCGGATTCCAGCAACACACCCAGCAGCATGCCCATGGCCCATGCCTGCGGATTCCAGCAACACACCCAGCAGCATGCCCATGGCCCATGCCTGCGGATTCCAGCAACACACCCAGCAGCATGCCCATGGTCCATGCCTGCGGATTCCAGCAACACACCCAGGAGCATGCCCATGGCCCATGCCTGCGGATTCCAGCAACACACCCAACAGCATGCCCATGGCCCATGCCTGCGGATTCCAGCAACACACCCAGGCAGCATGCCCATGGCCCATGCCTGCGGATTCCAGCAACACACCCAGCAGCATGCCCATGGCCCATGCCTGCGGATTCCAGCAACACACCCAGCAGCATGCCCATGGCCCATGCCTGCGGATTCCAGCAACACACCCAGCAGCATGCCCATGGCCCATACCTGCGGATTCCAGCAACACACCCAGCAGCATGCCCATGGCCCATGCCTGCGGATTCCAGCAACACACCCAGCAGCATGCCCATGGCCCATGCCTGCGGATTCCAGCAACACACCCAGCAGCATGTCCATGGCCCATGCCTGCGGATTCCAGCAAAAACCCAGCAGCATGCCCATGGCCCATGCCTGCGGATTCCAGCAACACACCCAGCAGCATGCCCATGGTCCATGCCTGCGGATTCCAGCAACACACACAGCAGCATGCCCATGGCCCATGCCTGCGGATTCCAGCAACACACCCAACAGCATGCCCATTGCCCATGCCTGCGGATTCCAGCAACACACCCAGCAGCATGCCCATGGCCCATGCCTGCGGATTCCAGCAACACACCCAGCAGTATGCTCATGGCCCATACCTGCGGATTCCAGCAACACACCCAGCAGCATGCCCATGGCCCATGCCTGCAGATTCCAGCAACACACCCAGGAGCATGCCCATGGCCCATGCCTGCGGATTCCAGCAACACACCCAGCAGCATGCCCATGGCCCATGCCTGCGGATTCCAGCAACACACCCAGGAGCATGCCCATGGCCCATGCCTGCGGATTCCAGCAACACACCCAGGAGCATGCCCATGGCCCATGCCTGCGGATTCCAGCAACACACCCAGGAGCATGCCCATGGCCCATGCCTGCGGATTCCAGCAACACACCCAGCAGCATGCCCATGGCCCATGCCTGCGGATTCCAGCAACACACCCAGCAGCATGCCCATGGCCCATGCCTGCGGATTCCAGCAACACACCCAGGAGCATGCCCATGGCCCATGTCTGCGGATTCCAGCAACACACCCAGCAGCATGCCCATGGCCCATGCCTGCGGATTCCAGCAACACACCCAGGAGCATGCCCATGGCCCATGTCTGCGGATTCCAGCAACACACCCAGCAGCATGCCCATGGCCCATGCCTGCGGATTCCAGCAACACACCCAGGAGCATGCCTATGGCCCATACCTGCGGATTCCAGCAACACACCCAGGGGCATGCCCATGGTCCATGCCTGCGGATTCCAGCAACACACCCAGCAGCATGCCCATGGCCCATGCCTGCGGATTCCAGCAACACACCCAGCAGCATGCCCATGGCCCATACCTGCGGATTCCAGCAACACACCCAGCAGCATGCCCATGGCCCATGCCTGCGGATTCCAGCAACACACCCAGCAGCATGCCCATGGCCCATGCCTGCGGATTCCAGCAACACACCCAGCAGCATGCCCATGGCCCATACATGCGGATTCCAGCAACACACCCAGCAGCATGCCCATGGCCCATACCTGCGGATTCCAGCAACACACCCAGGGGCATGCCCATGGTCCATGCCTGCGGATTCCAGCAACACACCCAGCAGCATGCCCATGGCCCATGCCTGCGGATTCCAGCAACACACCCAGGAGCATGCCCATGGCCCATGCCTGCGGATTCCAGCAACACACCCAGGAGCATGCCCATGGCCCATACCTGCGGATTCCAGCAACACACCCAGGGGCATGCCCATGGTCCATGCATGCGGATTCCAGCAACACACCCAGGAGCATGCCCATGGCCCATGCCTGCGGATTCCAGCAACACACCCAGGAGCATGCCCATGGCCCATGCCTGCGGATTCCAGCAACACACCCAGGAGCATGCCCATGGCCCATGCCTGCGGATTCCAGCAACACACCCAGCAGCATGCCCATGGCCCATGCCTGCGGATTCCAGCAACACACCCAGCAGCATGCCCATGGCCCATACATGCGGATTCCAGCAACACACCCAGCAGCATGCCCATGGCCCATGCCTGCGGATTCCAGCAACACACCCAAGGCCATGCCCATGGTCCATGCCTGCGGATTCCAGCAACACACCCAGCAGCATGCCCATGGCCCATGCCTGCGGATTCCAGCAACACACCCAGGAGCATGCCCATGGCCCATGCCTGCGGATTCCAGCAACACACCCAGCAGCATGCCCATGGCCCATACCTGCGGATTCCAGCAACACACCCAGCAGCATGCCCATGGCCCATACCTGCGGATTCCAGCAACACACTCAGCAGCATGCCCATGGCCCATGCCTGCGGATTCCAGCAACACACCCAGCAGCATGCCCATGGCCCATGCCTGCGGATTCCAGCAACACACCCAGCAGCATGCCCATGGCCCATGCCTGCGGATTCCAGCAACACACCCAGCAGCATGCCCATGGCCCATGCCTGCGGATTCCAGCAACACACCCAGGAGCATGCCCATGGCCCATGCCTGCGGATTCCAGCAACACACCCAGGAGCATGCCCATGGCCCATACCTGCGGATTCCAGCAACACACCCAGGGGCATGCCCATGGTCCATGCCTGCGGATTCCAGCAACACACCCAGGAGCATGCCCATGGCCCATGCCTGCGGATTCCAGCAACACACCCAGCAGCATGCCCATGGCCCATGCCTGTGGATTCCAGCAACACACCCAGGAGCATGCCCATGGCCCATGCCTGCGGATTCCAGCAACACACCCAGCAGCATGCCCATGGCCCATACCTGCGGATTCCAGCAACACACCCAGCAGCATGCCCATGGCCCATGCCTGCGGATTCCAGCAACACACCCAGCAGCATGCCCATGGCCCATGCCTGCGGATTCCAGCAACACACCCAGCAGCATGTCCATGGCCCATGCCTGCGGATTCCAGCAAAAACCCAGCAGCATGCCCATGGCCCATGCCTGCGGATTCCAGCAACACACCCAGCAGCATGCCCATGGTCCATGCCTGCGGATTCCAGCAACACACACAGCAGCATGCCCATGGCCCATGCCTGCGGATTCCAGCAACACACCCAACAGCATGCCCATTGCCCATGCCTGCGGATTCCAGCAACACACCCAGCAGCATGCCCATGGCCCATGCCTGCGGATTCCAGCAACACACCCAGCAGTATGCTCATGGCCCATACCTGCGGATTCCAGCAACACACCCAGCAGCATGCCCATGGCCCATGCCTGCAGATTCCAGCAACACACCCAGGAGCATGCCCATGGCCCATGCCTGCGGATTCCAGCAACACACCCAGCAGCATGCCCATGGCCCATGCCTGCGGATTCCAGCAACACACCCAGGAGCATGCCCATGGCCCATGCCTGCGGATTCCAGCAACACACCCAGGAGCATGCCCATGGCCCATACCTGCGGATTCCAGCAACACACCCAGGGGCATGCCCATGGTCCATGCATGCGGATTCCAGCAACACACCCAGGAGCATGCCCATGGCCCATGCCTGCGGATTCCAGCAACACACCCAGGAGCATGCCCATGGCCCATGCCTGCGGATTCCAGCAACACACCCAGGAGCATGCCCATGGCCCATGCCTGCGGATTCCAGCAACACACCCAGCAGCATGCCCATGGCCCATGCCTGCGGATTCCAGCAACACACCCAGCAGCATGCCCATGGCCCATGCCTGCGGATTCCAGCAACACACCCAGGAGCATGCCCATGGCCCATGTCTGCGGATTCCAGCAACACACCCAGCAGCATGCCCATGGCCCATGCCTGCGGATTCCAGCAACACACCCAGGAGCATGCCCATGGCCCATGTCTGCGGATTCCAGCAACACACCCAGCAGCATGCCCATGGCCCATGCCTGCGGATTCCAGCAACACACCCAGGAGCATGCCTATGGCCCATACCTGCGGATTCCAGCAACACACCCAGGGGCATGCCCATGGTCCATGCCTGCGGATTCCAGCAACACACCCAGCAGCATGCCCATGGTCCATGCCTGCGGATTCCAGCAACACACCCAGGAGCATGCCCATGGCCCATACCTGCGGATTCCAGCAACACACCCAGCAGCATGCCCATGGCCCATGCCTGCGGATTCCAGCAACACACCCAGCAGCATGCCCATGGCCCATGCCTGCGGATTCCAGCAACACACCCAGCAGCATGCCCATGGCCCATACATGCGGATTCCAGCAACACACCCAGCAGCATGCCCATGGCCCATACCTGCGGATTCCAGCAACACACCCAGGGGCATGCCCATGGTCCATGCCTGCGGATTCCAGCAACACACCCAGCAGCATGCCCATGGCCCATGCCTGCGGATTCCAGCAACACACCCAGGAGCATGCCCATGGCCCATGCCTGCGGATTCCAGCAACACACCCAGGAGCATGCCCATGGCCCATACCTGCGGATTCCAGCAACACACCCAGGGGCATGCCCATGGTCCATGCATGCGGATTCCAGCAACACACCCAGGAGCATGCCCATGGCCCATGCCTGCGGATTCCAGCAACACACCCAGGAGCATGCCCATGGCCCATGCCTGCGGATTCCAGCAACACACCCAGCAGCATGCCCATGGCCCATACATGCGGATTCCAGCAACACACCCAGCAGCATGCCCATGGCCCATACCTGCGGATTCCAGCAACACACCCAAGGCCATGCCCATGGTCCATGCCTGCGGATTCCAGCAACACACCCAGCAGCATGCCCATGGCCCATGCCTGCGGATTCCAGCAACACACCCAGGAGCATGCCCATGGCCCATGCCTGCGGATTCCAGCAACACACCCAGCAGCATGCCCATGGCCCATACCTGCGGATTCCAGCAACACACCCAGCAGCATGCCCATGGCCCATACCTGCGGATTCCAGCAACACACTCAGCAGCATGCCCATGGCCCATGCCTGCAGATTCCAGCAACACACCCAGCAGCATGCCCATGGCCCATACCTGCGGATTCCAGCAACACACTCAGCAGCATGCCCATGGCCCATGCCTGCGGATTCCAGCAACACACCCAGCAGCATGCCCATGGCCCATGCCTGCGGATTCCAGCAACACACCCAGCAGCATGCCCATGGCCCATGCCTGCGGATTCCAGCAACACACCCAGCAGCATGCCCATGGCCCATGCCTGCGGATTCCAGCAACACACCCAGGAGCATGCCCATGGCCCATGCCTGCGGATTCCAGCAACACACCCAGGAGCATGCCCATGGCCCATACCTGCGGATTCCAGCAACACACCCAGGGGCATGCCCATGGTCCATGCCTGCGGATTCCAGCAACACACCCAGGAGCATGCCCATGGCCCATGCCTGCGGATTCCAGCAACACACCCAGCAGCATGCCCATGGCCCATGCCTGTGGATTCCAGCAACACACCCAGGAGCATGCCCATGGCCCATGCCTGCGGATTCCAGCAACACACCCAGCAGCATGCCCATGGCCCATGCCTGCGGATTCCAGCAACACACCCAGCAGCATGCCCATGGTCCATGCCTGCGGATTCCAGCAACACACCCAGCAGCATGCCCATGGCCCATACCTGCGGATTCCAGCAACACACCCAACAGCATGCCCATGGCCCATGCCTGCGGATTCCAGCAACACACCCAGCAGCATGCCCATGGCCCATGCCTGCGGATTCCAGCAACACACCCAGCAGCATGCCCATGGTCCATGCCTGCGGATTCCAGCAACACACCCAAGGCCATGCCCATGGCCCATGCCTGCGGATTCCAGCAACACACCCAGCAGCATGCCCATGGTCCATGCCTGCGGATTCCAGCAACACACCCAGCAACATGCCCATGGCCCATGCCTGCGGATTCCAGCAACACACCCAACAGCATGCCCATGGCCCATGCCTGCGGATTCCAGCAACACACCCAGCAGCATGCCCATGGCCCATGCCTGCGGATTCCAGCAACACACCCAGCAGCATGCCCATGGTCCATACCTGTGGATTCCAGCAACACACCCAGCAGCATGCCCATGGCCCATGCCTGCGGATTCCAGCAACACACCCAGGAGCATGCCCATGGTCCATGCCTGCGGATTCCAGCAACACACCCAGGAGCATGCCCATGGCCCATGCCTGCGGATTCCAGCAACACACCCAACATCATGCCCATGGCCCATGCCTGCGGATTCCAGCAACACACCCAGGAGCATGCCCATGGCCCATGCCTGCGGATTCCAGCAACACACCCAGCAGCATGCCCATGGCCCATGCCTGCGGATTCCAGCAACACACCCAGCAGCATGCCCATGGCCCATGCCTGCGGATTCCAGCAACACACCCAGCAGCATGCCCATGGCCCATGCCTGCGGATTCCAGCAACACACCCAGCAGCATGCCCATGGCCCATACCTGCGGATTCCAGCAACACACCCAACAGCATGCCCATGGCCCATGCCTGCGGATTCCAGCAACACACCCAGCAGCATGCCCATGGCCCATGCCTGCGGATTCCAGCAACACACCCAGCAGCATGCCCATGGCCCATGCCTGCGGATTCCAGCAAAAACCCAGCAGCATGCCCATGGCCCATGCCTGCGGATTCCAGCAACACACCCAGCAGCATGCCCATGGTCCATGCCTGCGGATTCCAGCAACACACCCAGCAGCATGCCCATGGCCCATGCCTGCGGTTTCCAATAACACACCCAACAGCATGCCCATGGCCCATGCCTGCGGATTCCAGCAACACACCCAGCAGCATGCACATGGCCCATGCCTGCGGATTCCAGCAACACACCCAGCAGCATGCCCATGGCCCATACCTGCGGATTCCAGCAACACACCCAGCAGCATGCCCATGGCCCATGCCTGCGGGTTCCAGCAACACACCCAGGAGCATGCCCATGGCCCATGCCTGCGGATTCCAGCAACACACCCAGCAGCATGCCCATGGCCCATACCTGCGGATTCCAGCAACACACCCAGCAGCATGCCCATGGTCCATGCCTGCGGATTCCAGCAACACACCCAGGAGCATGCCCATGGCCCATGCCTGCGGATTCCAGCAACACACCCAACATCATGCCCATGGCCCATGCCTGCGGATTCCAGCAACACACCCAGGAGCATGCCCATGGCCCATGCCTGCGGATTCCAGCAACACACCCAACAGCATGCCCATGGCCCATGCCTGCGGATTCCAGCAACACACCCAGCAGCATGCCCATGGCCCATGCCTGCGGATTCCAGCAACACACCCAGCAGCATGCCCATGGCCCATACCTGCGGATTCCAGCAACACACCCAACAGCATGCCCATGGCCCATGCCTGCGGATTCCAGCAACACACCCAGCAGCATGCCCATGGCCCATGCCTGCGGATTCCAGCAACACACCCAGCAGCATGTCCATGGCCCATGCCTGCGGATTCCAGCAAAAACCCAGCAGCATGCCCATGGCCCATGCCTGCGGATTCCAGCAACACACCCAGCAGCATGCCCATGGTCCATGCCTGCGGATTCCAGCAACACACACAGCAGCATGCCCATGGCCCATGCCTGCGGATTCCAGCAACACACCCAACAGCATGCCCATTGCCCATGCCTGCGGATTCCAGCAACACACCCAGCAGCATGCCCATGGCCCATGCCTGCGGATTCCAGCAACACACCCAGCAGTATGCTCATGGCCCATGCCTGCGGATTCCAGCAACACACCCAGCAGCATGCCCATGGCCCATGCCTGCAGATTCCAGCAACACACCCAGGAGCATGCCCATGGCCCATGCCTGCGGATTCCAGCAACACACCCAGCAGCATGCCCATGGCCCATGCCTGCGGATTCCAGCAACACACCCAGGAGCATGCCCATGGCCCATGCCTGCGGATTCCAGCAACACACCCAGGAGCATGCCCATGGCCCATACCTGCGGCTTTCAGCAACACACCCAGGGGCATGCCCATGGTCCATGCATGCGGATTCCAGCAACACACCCAGGAGCATGCCCATGGCCCATGCCTGCGGATTCCAGCAACACACCCAGGAGCATGCCCATGGCCCATGCCTGCGGATTCCAGCAACACACCCAGGAGCATGCCCATGGCCCATGCCTGCGGATTCCAGCAACACACCCAGCAGCATGCCCATGGCCCATGCCTGCGGATTCCAGCAACACACCCAGGAGCATGCCCATGGCCCATGTCTGCGGATTCCAGCAACACACCCAGCAGCATGCCCATGGCCCATGCCTGCGGATTCCAGCAACACACCCAGGAGCATGCCTATGGCCCATACCTGCGGATTCCAGCAACACACCCAGGGGCATGCCCATGGTCCATGCCTGCGGATTCCAGCAACACACCCAGCAGCATGCCCATGGCCCATGCCTGCGGATTCCAGCAACACACCCAGCAGCATGCCCATGGCCCATACCTGCGGATTCCAGCAACACACCCAGCAGCATGCCCATGGCCCATGCCTGCGGATTCCAGCAACACACCCAGCAGCATGCCCATGGCCCATGCCTGCGGATTCCAGCAACACACCCAGCAGCATGCCCATGGCCCATACATGCGGATTCCAGCAACACACCCAGCAGCATGCCCATGGCCCATACCTGCGGATTCCAGCAACACACCCAGGGGCATGCCCATGGTCCATGCCTGCGGATTCCAGCAACACACCCAGCAGCATGCCCATGGCCCATGCCTGCGGATTCCAGCAACACACCCAGGAGCATGCCCATGGCCCATGCCTGCGGATTCCAGCAACACACCCAGCAGCATGCCCATGGCCCATACCTGCGGATTCCAGCAACACACCCAACAGCATGCCCATGGCCCATACCTGCGGATTCCAGCAACACACTCAGCAGCATGCCCATGGCCCATGCCTGCAGATTCCAGCAACACACCCAGCAGCATGCCCATGGCCCATGCCTGCGGATTCCAGCAACACACCCAGCAGCATGCCCATGGCCCATACATGCGGATTCCAGCAACACACCCAGCAGCATGCCCATGGCCCATACCTGCGGATTCCAGCAACACACCCAAGGCCATGCCCATGGTCCATGCCTGCGGATTCCAGCAACACACCCAGCAGCATGCCCATGGCCCATGCCTGCGGATTCCAGCAACACACCCAGGAGCATGCCCATGGCCCATGCCTGCGGATTCCAGCAACACACCCAGCAGCATGCCCATGGCCCATACCTGCGGATTCCAGCAACACACCCAGCAGCATGCCCATGGCCCATACCTGCGGATTCCAGCAACACACTCAGCAGCATGCCCATGGCCCATGCCTGCAGATTCCAGCAACACACCCAGCAGCATGCCCATGGCCCATACCTGCGGATTCCAGCAACACACTCAGCAGCATGCCCATGGCCCATGCCTGCGGATTCCAGCAACACACCCAGCAGCATGCCCATGGCCCATGCCTGCGGATTCCAGCAACACACCCAGGAGCATGCCCATGGCCCATGCCTGCGGATTCCAGCAACACACCCAGCAGCATGCCCATGGCCCATGCCTGCGGATTCCAGCAACACACCCAGGAGCATGCCCATGGCCCATGCCTGCGGATTCCAGCAACACACCCAGGAGCATGCCCATGGCCCATACCTGCGGATTCCAGCAACACACCCAGGGGCATGCCCATGGTCCATGCCTGCGGATTCCAGCAACACACCCAGGAGCATGCCCATGGCCCATGCCTGCGGATTCCAGCAACACACCCAGCAGCATGCCCATGGCCCATGCCTGCGGATTCCAGCAACACACCCAGGAGCATGCCCATGGCCCATGCCTGCGGATTCCAGCAACACACCCAGCAGCATGCCCATGGCCCATGCCTGCGGATTCCAGCAACACACCCAGCAGCATGCCCATGGCCCATGCCTGCGGATTCCAGCAACACACCCAGCAGCATGCCCATGGCCCATACCTGCGGATTCCAGCAACACACCCAACAGCATGCCCATGGCCCATGCCTGCGGATTCCAGCAACACACCCAGCAGCATGCCCATGGCCCATGCCTGCGGATTCCAGCAACACACCCAGCAGCATGCCCATGGTCCATGCCTGCGGATTCCAGCAACACACCCAAGGCCATGCCCATGGCCCATGCCTGCGGATTCCAGCAACACACCCAGCAGCATGCCCATGGTCCATGCCTGCGGATTCCAGCAACACACCCAGCAACATGCCCATGGCCCATGCCTGCGGATTCCAGCAACACACCCAACAGCATGCCCATGGCCCATGCCTGCGGATTCCAGCAACACACCCAGCAGCATGCCCATGGCCCATGCCTGCGGATTCCAGCAACACACCCAGCAGCATGCCCATGGTCCATACCTGCGGATTCCAGCAACACACCCAGCAGCATGCCCATGGCCCATGCCTGCGGATTCCAGCAACACACCCAGGAGCATGCCCATGGCCCATGCCTGCGGATTCCAGCAACACACCCAGCAGCATGCCCATGGCCCATACCTGCGGATTCCAGCAACACACCCAGGGGCATGCCCATGGTCCATGCCTGCGGATTCCAGCAACACACCCAGGAGCATGCCCATGGCCCATGCCTGCGGATTCCAGCAACACACCCAACATCATGCCCATGGCCCATGCCTGCGGATTCCAGCAACACACCCAGCAGCATGCCCATGGCCCATGCCTGCGGATTCCAGCAACACACCCAGCAGCATGCCCATGGCCCATGCCTGCGGATTCCAGCAACACACCCAGCAGCATGCCCATGGCCCATGCCTGCGGATTCCAGCAACACACCCAGCAGCATGCCCATGGCCCATACCTGCGGATTCCAGCAACACACCCAACAGCATGCCCATGGCCCATGCCTGCGGATTCCAGCAACACACCCAGCAGCATGCCCATGGCCCATGCCTGCGGATTCCAGCAACACACCCAGCAGCATGTCCATGGCCCATGCCTGCGGATTCCAGCAAAAACCCAGCAGCATGCCCATGGCCCATGCCTGCGGATTCCAGCAACACACCCAGCAGCATGCCCATGGTCCATGCCTGCGGATTCCAGCAACACACCCAGCAGCATGCCCATGGCCCATGCCTGCGGATTCCAGCAACACACCCAACAGCATGCCCATGGCCCATGCCTGCGGATTCCAGCAACACACCCAGCAGCATGCCCATGGCCCATGCCTGCGGATTCCAGCAACACACCCAGCAGCATGCCCATGGCCCAAACCTGCGGATTCCAGCAACACACCCAGCAGCATGCCCATGGCCCATACCTGCGGATTCCAGCAACACACCCAGGGCATGCCCATGGTCCATGCCTGCGGATTCCAGCAACACACCCAGCAGCATGCCCATGGCCCATGCCTGCGGATTCAAGCAACACACCCAGCAGCATGCCCATGGCCCATACCTGCGGATTCCAGCAACACACCCAGCAGCATGCCCATGGCCCATACCTGCGGATTCCAGCAACACACCCAACATCATGCCCATGGCCCATGCCTGCGGATTCCAGCAACACACCCAGGAGCATGCCCATGGCCCATGCCTGCGGATTCCAGCAACACACCCAGGAGCATGCCCATGGCCCATACCTGCGGATTCCAGCAACACACCCAGCAGCATGCCCATGGCCCATGCCTGCGGATTCCCGCAACACACCCAACAGCATGCCCATGGCCCATGCCTGCGGATTCCAGCAACACACCCAACAGCATGCCCATGGCCCATGCCTGCGGATTCCAGCAACACACCCAGCAGCATGCCCATGGCCCATACCTGCGGATTCCAGCAACACACCCAGCAGCATGCCCATGGCCCATGCCTGCAGATTCCAGCAACACACCCAGGAGCATGCCCATGGCCCATGCCTGCGGATTCCAGCAACACACCCAGCAGCATGCCCATGGCCCATGCCTGCGGATTCCAGCAACACACCCAGGAGCATGCCCATGGCCCATGCCTGCGGATTCCAGCAACACACCCAGGAGCATGCCCATGGCCCATACCTGCGGATTCCAGCAACACACCCAGGGGCATGCCCATGGTCCATGCATGCGGATTCCAGCAACACACCCAGGAGCATGCCCATGGCCCATGCCTGCGGATTCCAGCAACACACCCAGGAGCATGCCCATGGCCCATGCCTGCGGATTCCAGCAACACACCCAGCAGCATGCCCATGGCCCATGCCTGCGGATTCCAGCAACACACCCAGCAGCATGCCCATGGCCCATGTCTGCGGATTCCAGCAACACACCCAGCAGCATGCCCATGGCCCATGCCTGCGGATTCCAGCAACACACCCAGGAGCATGCCTATGGCCCATACCTGCGGATTCCAGCAACACACCCAGGGGCATGCCCATGGTCCATGCCTGCGGATTCCAGCAACACACCCAGCAGCATGCCCATGGCCCATGCCTGCGGATTCCAGCAACACACCCAGCAGCATGCCCATGGCCCATACCTGCGGATTCCAGCAACACACCCAGCAGCATGCCCATGGCCCATGCCTGCGGATTCCAGCAACACACCCAGCAGCATGCCCATGGCCCATGCCTGCGGATTCCAGCAACACACCCAGCAGCATGCCCATGGCCCATACCTGCGGATTCCAGCAACACACCCAGCAGCATGCCCATGGCCCATACCTGCGGATTCCAGCAACACACCCAGGGGCATGCCCATGGCCCATGCCTGCGGATTCCAGCAACACACCCAGCAGCATGCCCATGGCCCATGCCTGCGGATTCCAGCAACACACCCAGGAGCATGCCCATGGCCCATGCCTGCGGATTCCAGCAACACACCCAGCAGCATGCCCATGGCCCATACCTGCGGATTCCAGCAACACACCCAGCAGCATGCCCATGGCCCATACCTGCGGATTCCAGCAACACACTCAGCAGCATGCCCATGGCCCATGCCTGCAGATTCCAGCAACACACCCAGCAGCATGCCCATGGCCCATGCCTGCGGATTCCAGCAACACACCCAGCAGCATGCCCATGGCCCATACATGCGGATTCCAGCAACACACCCAGCAGCATGCCCATGGCCCATACCTGCGGATTCCAGCAACACACCCAAGGCCATGCCCATGGTCCATGCCTGCGGATTCCAGCAACACACCCAGCAGCATGCCCATGGCCCATGCCTGCGGATTCCAGCAACACACTCAGCAGCATGCCCATGGCCCATGCCTGCGGATTCCAGCAACACACCCAGCAGCATGCCCATGGCCCATACCTGCGGATTCCAGCAACACACCCAGCAGCATGCCCATGGCCCATACCTGCGGATTCCAGCAACACACTCAGCAGCATGCCCATGGCCCATGCCTGCAGATTCCAGCAACACACCCAGCAGCATGCCCATGGCCCATACCTGCGGATTCAAGCAACACACTCAGCAGCATGCCCATGGCCCATGCCTGCGGATTCCAGCAACACACCCAGCAGCATGCCCATGGCCCATGCCTGCGGATTCCAGCAACACACCCAGGAGCATGCCCATGGCCCATGCCTGCGGATTCCAGCAACACACCCAGCAGCATGCCCATGGCCCATGCCTGCGGATTCCAGCAACACACCCAGGAGCATGCCCATGGCCCATGCCTGCGGATTCCAGCAACACACCCAGGAGCATGCCCATGGCCCATACCTGCGGATTCCAGCAACACACCCAGGGGCATGCCCATGGTCCATGCCTGCGGATTCCAGCAACACACCCAGGAGCATGCCCATGGCCCATGCCTGCGGATTCCAGCAACACACCCAGCAGCATGCCCATGGCCCATGCCTGCGGATTCCAGCAACACACCCAGGAGCATGCCCATGGCCCATGCCTGCGGATTCCAGCAACACACCCAGCAGCATGCCCATGGCCCATGCCTGCGGATTCCAGCAACACACCCAGCAGCATGCCCATGGCCCATGCCTGCGGATTCCAGCAACACACCCAGCAGCATGCCCATGGCCCATACCTGCGGATTCCAGCAACACACCCAACAGCATGCCCATGGCCCATGCCTGCGGATTCCAGCAACACACCCAGCAGCATGCCCATGGCCCATGCCTGCGGATTCCAGCAACACACCCAGCAGCATGCCCATGGTCCATGCCTGCGGATTCCAGCAACACACCCAAGGCCATGCCCATGGCCCATGCCTGCGGATTCCAGCAACACACCCAGCAGCATGCCCATGGTCCATGCCTGCGGATTCCAGCAACACACCCAGCAACATGCCCATGGCCCATGCCTGCGGATTCCAGCAACACACCCAGCAGCATGCCCATGGCCCATACCTGCGGATTCCAGCAACACACCCAGCAGCATGCCCATGGCCCATACATGCGGATTCCAGCAACACACCCAGCAGCATGCCCATGGCCCATACCTGCGGATTCCAGCAACACACCCAGGGGCATGCCCATGGTCCATGCCTGCGGATTCCAGCAACACACCCAGCAGCATGCCCATGGCCCATGCCTGCGGATTCCAGCAACACACCCAGGAGCATGCCCATGGCCCATGCCTGCGGATTCCAGCAACACACCCAGCAGCATGCCCATGGCCCATACCTGCGGATTCCAGCAACACACCCAACAGCATGCCCATGGCCCATACCTGCGGATTCCAGCAACACACTCAGCAGCATGCCCATGGCCCATGCCTGCAGATTCCAGCAACACACCCAGCAGCATGCCCATGGCCCATGCCTGCGGATTCCAGCAACACACCCAGCAGCATGCCCATGGCCCATACATGCGGATTCCAGCAACACACCCAGCAGCATGCCCATGGCCCATACCTGCGGATTCCAGCAACACACCCAAGGCCATGCCCATGGTCCATGCCTGCGGATTCCAGCAACACACCCAGCAGCATGCCCATGGCCCATGCCTGCGGATTCCAGCAACACACCCAGGAGCATGCCCATGGCCCATGCCTGCGGATTCCAGCAACACACCCAGCAGCATGCCCATGGCCCATACCTGCGGATTCCAGCAACACACCCAGCAGTATGCCCATGGCCCATACCTGCGGATTCCAGCAACACACTCAGCAGCATGCCCATGGCCCATGCCTGCAGATTCCAGCAACACACCCAGCAGCATGCCCATGGCCCATACCTGCGGATTCCAGCAACACACTCAGCAGCATGCCCATGGCCCATGCCTGCGGATTCCAGCAACACACCCAGCAGCATGCCCATGGCCCATGCCTGCGGATTCCAGCAACACACCCAGCAGCATGCCCATGGCCCATGCCTGCGGATTCCAGCAACACACCCAGCAGCATGCCCATGGCCCATGCCTGCGGATTCCAGCAACACACCCAGGAGCATGCCCATGGCCCATGCCTGCGGATTCCAGCAACACACCCAGGAGCATGCCCATGGCCCATACCTGCGGATTCCAGCAACACACCCAGGGGCATGCCCATGGTCCATGCCTGCGGATTCCAGCAACACACCCAGGAGCATGCCCATGGCCCATGCCTGCGGATTCCAGCAACACACCCAGCAGCATGCCCATGGCCCATGCCTGCGGATTCCAGCAACACACCCAGGAGCATGCCCATGGCCCATGCCTGCGGATTCCAGCAACACACCCAGCAGCATGCCCATGGCCCATGCCTGCGGATTCCAGCAACACACCCAGCAGCATGCCCATGGCCCATGCCTGCGGATTCCAGCAACACACCCAGCAGCATGCCCATGGCCCATACCTGCGGATTCCAGCAACACACCCAACAGCATGCCCATGGCCCATGCCTGCGGATTCCAGCAACACACCCAGCAGCATGCCCATGGCCCATGCCTGCGGATTCCAGCAACACACCCAGCAGCATGCCCATGGTCCATGCCTGCGGATTCCAGCAACACACCCAAGGCCATGCCCATGGCCCATGCCTGCGGATTCCAGCAACACACCCAGCAGCATGCCCATGGTCCATGCCTGCGGATTCCAGCAACACACCCAGCAACATGCCCATGGCCCATGCCTGCGGATTCCAGCAACACACCCAACAGCATGCCCATGGCCCATGCCTGCGGATTCCAGCAACACACCCAGCAGCATGCCCATGGCCCATGCCTGCGGATTCCAGCAACACACCCAGCAGCATGCCCATGGTCCATACCTGCGGATTCCAGCAACACACCCAGCAGCATGCCCATGGCCCATGCCTGCGGATTCCAGCAACACACCCAGGAGCATGCCCATGGCCCATGCCTGCGGATTCCAGCAACACACCCAGCAGCATGCCCATGGCCCATACCTGCGGATTCCAGCAACACACCCAGGGGCATGCCCATGGTCCATGCCTGCGGATTCCAGCAACACACCCAGGAGCATGCCCATGGCCCATGCCTGCGGATTCCAGCAACACACCCAACATCATGCCCATGGCCCATGCCTGCGGATTCCAGCAACACACCCAGGAGCATGCCCATGGCCCATGCCTGCGGATTCCAGCAACACACCCAGCAGCATGCCCATGGCCCATGCCTGCGGATTCCAGCAACACACCCAGCAGCATGCCCATGGCCCATGCCTGCGGATTCCAGCAACACACCCAGCAGCATGCCCATGGCCCATACCTGCGGATTCCAGCAACACACCCAACAGCATGCCCATGGCCCATGCCTGCGGATTCCAGCAACACACCCAGCAGCATGCCCATGGCCCATGCCTGCGGATTCCAGCAACACACCCAGCAGCATGTCCATGGCCCATGCCTGCGGATTCCAGCAAAAACCCAGCAGCATGCCCATGGCCCATGCCTGCGGATTCCAGCAACACACCCAGCAGCATGCCCATGGTCCATGCCTGCGGATTCCAGCAACACACCCAGCAGCATGCCCATGGCCCATGCCTGCGGATTCCAGCAACACACCCAGCAGCATGCCCATGGCCCATGCCTGCGGATTCCAGCAACACACCCAGCAGCATGCCCATGGCCCATACCTGCGGATTCCAGCAACACACCCAACAGCATGCCCATGGCCCATGCCTGCGGATTCCAGCAACACACCCAGCAGCATGCCCATGGCCCATGCCTGCGGATTCCAGCAACACACCCAGCAGCATGCCCATGGTCCATGCCTGCGGATTCCAGCAACACACCCAAGGCCATGCCCATGGCCCATGCCTGCGGATTCCAGCAACACACCCAGCAGCATGCCCATGGTCCATGCCTGCGGATTCCAGCAACACACCCAGCAACATGCCCATGGCCCATGCCTGCGGATTCCAGCAACACACCCAGCAGCATGCCCATGGCCCATACCTGCGGATTCCAGCAACACACCCAGCAGCATGCCCATGGCCCATACATGCGGATTCCAGCAACACACCCAGCAGCATGCCCATGGCCCATACCTGCGGATTCCAGCAACACACCCAGGGGCATGCCCATGGTCCATGCCTGCGGATTCCAGCAACACACCCAGCAGCATGCCCATGGCCCATGCCTGCGGATTCCAGCAACACACCCAGGAGCATGCCCATGGCCCATGCCTGCGGATTCCAGCAACACACCCAGCAGCATGCCCATGGCCCATACCTGCGGATTCCAGCAACACACCCAACAGCATGCCCATGGCCCATACCTGCGGATTCCAGCAACACACTCAGCAGCATGCCCATGGCCCATGCCTGCAGATTCCAGCAACACACCCAGCAGCATGCCCATGGCCCATGCCTGCGGATTCCAGCAACACACCCAGCAGCATGCCCATGGCCCATACATGCGGATTCCAGCAACACACCCAGCAGCATGCCCATGGCCCATACCTGCGGATTCCAGCAACACACCCAAGGCCATGCCCATGGTCCATGCCTGCGGATTCCAGCAACACACCCAGCAGCATGCCCATGGCCCATGCCTGCGGATTCCAGCAACACACCCAGGAGCATGCCCATGGCCCATGCCTGCGGATTCCAGCAACACACCCAGCAGCATGCCCATGGCCCATACCTGCGGATTCCAGCAACACACCCAGCAGCATGCCCATGGCCCATACCTGCGGATTCCAGCAACACACTCAGCAGCATGCCCATGGCCCATGCCTGCAGATTCCAGCAACACACCCAGCAGCATGCCCATGGCCCATACCTGCGGATTCCAGCAACACACTCAGCAGCATGCCCATGGCCCATGCCTGCGGATTCCAGCAACACACCCAGCAGCATGCCCATGGCCCATGCCTGCGGATTCCAGCAACACACCCAGGAGCATGCCCATGGCCCATGCCTGCGGATTCCAGCAACACACCCAGCAGCATGCCCATGGCCCATGCCTGCGGATTCCAGCAACACACCCAGGAGCATGCCCATGGCCCATGCCTGCGGATTCCAGCAACACACCCAGGAGCATGCCCATGGCCCATACCTGCGGATTCCAGCAACACACCCAGGGGCATGCCCATGGTCCATGCCTGCGGATTCCAGCAACACACCCAGGAGCATGCCCATGGCCCATGCCTGCGGATTCCAGCAACACACCCAGCAGCATGCCCATGGCCCATGCCTGCGGATTCCAGCAACACACCCAGGAGCATGCCCATGGCCCATGCCTGCGGATTCCAGCAACACACCCAGCAGCATGCCCATGGCCCATGCCTGCGGATTCCAGCAACACACCCAGCAGCATGCCCATGGCCCATGCCTGCGGATTCCAGCAACACACCCAGCAGCATGCCCATGGCCCATACCTGCGGATTCCAGCAACACACCCAACAGCATGCCCATGGCCCATGCCTGCGGATTCCAGCAACACACCCAGCAGCATGCCCATGGCCCATGCCTGCGGATTCCAGCAACACACCCAGCAGCATGCCCATGGTCCATGCCTGCGGATTCCAGCAACACACCCAAGGCCATGCCCATGGCCCATGCCTGCGGATTCCAGCAACACACCCAGCAGCATGCCCATGGTCCATGCCTGCGGATTCCAGCAACACACCCAGCAACATGCCCATGGCCCATGCCTGCGGATTCCAGCAACACACCCAACAGCATGCCCATGGCCCATGCCTGCGGATTCCAGCAACACACCCAGCAGCATGCCCATGGCCCATGCCTGCGGATTCCAGCAACACACCCAGCAGCATGCCCATGGTCCATACCTGCGGATTCCAGCAACACACCCAGCAGCATGCCCATGGCCCATGCCTGCGGATTCCAGCAACACACCCAGGAGCATGCCCATGGCCCATGCCTGCGGATTCCAGCAACACACCCAGCAGCATGCCCATGGCCCATACCTGCGGATTCCAGCAACACACCCAGGGGCATGCCCATGGTCCATGCCTGCGGATTCCAGCAACACACCCAGGAGCATGCCCATGGCCCATGCCTGCGGATTCCAGCAACACACCCAACATCATGCCCATGGCCCATGCCTGCGGATTCCAGCAACACACCCAGGAGCATGCCCATGGCCCATGCCTGCGGATTCCAGCAACACACCCAGCAGCATGCCCATGGCCCATGCCTGCGGATTCCAGCAACACACCCAGCAGCATGCCCATGGCCCATGCCTGCGGATTCCAGCAACACACCCAGCAGCATGCCCATGGCCCATACCTGCGGATTCCAGCAACACACCCAACAGCATGCCCATGGCCCATGCCTGCGGATTCCAGCAACACACCCAGCAGCATGCCCATGGCCCATGCCTGCGGATTCCAGCAACACACCCAGCAGCATGTCCATGGCCCATGCCTGCGGATTCCAGCAAAAACCCAGCAGCATGCCCATGGCCCATGCCTGCGGATTCCAGCAACACACCCAGCAGCATGCCCATGGTCCATGCCTGCGGATTCCAGCAACACACCCAGCAGCATGCCCATGGCCCATGCCTGCGGATTCCAGCAACACACCCAACAGCATGCCCATGGCCCATGCCTGCGGATTCCAGCAACACACCCAGCAGCATGCCCATGGCCCATGCCTGCGGATTCCAGCAACACACCCAGCAGCATGCCCATGGCCCAAACCTGCGGATTCCAGCAACACACCCAGCAGCATGCCCATGGCCCATACCTGCGGATTCCAGCAACACACCCAGGGGCATGCCCATGGTCCATGCCTGCGGATTCCAGCAACACACCCAGCAGCATGCCCATGGCCCATGCCTGCGGATTCAAGCAACACACCCAGCAGCATGCCCATGGCCCATACCTGCGGATTCCAGCAACACACCCAGCAGCATGCCCATGGCCCATACCTGCGGATTCCAGCAACACACCCAGGAGCATGCCCATGGCCCATGCCTGCGGATTCCAGCAACACACCCAGGAGCATGCCCATGGCCCATGCCTGCGGATTCCAGCAACACACCCAGGAGCATGCCCATGGCCCATACCTGCGGATTCCAGCAACACACCCAGCAGCATGCCCATGGCCCATGCCTGCGGATTCCAGCAACACACCCAACAGCATGCCCATGGCCCATGCCTGCGGATTCCAGCAACACACCCAACAGCATGCCCATGGCCCATGCCTGCGGATTCCAGCAACACACCCAGCAGCATGCCCATGGCCCATACCTGCGGATTCCAGCAACACACCCAGCAGCATGCCCATGGCCCATGCCTGCAGATTCCAGCAACACACCCAGGAGCATGCCCATGGCCCATGCCTGCGGATTCCAGCAACACACCCAGCAGCATGCCCATGGCCCATGCCTGCGGATTCCAGCAACACACCCAGGAGCATGCCCATGGCCCATGCCTGCGGATTCCAGCAACACACCCAGGAGCATGCCCATGGCCCATACCTGCGGATTCCAGCAACACACCCAGGGGCATGCCCATGGTCCATGCATGCGGATTCCAGCAACACACCCAGGAGCATGCCCATGGCCCATGCCTGCGGATTCCAGCAACACACCCAGGAGCATGCCCATGGCCCATGCCTGCGGATTCCAGCAACACACCCAGGAGCATGCCCATGGCCCATGCCTGCGGATTCCAGCAACACACCCAGCAGCATGCCCATGGCCCATGCCTGCGGATTCCAGCAACACACCCAGCAGCATGCCCATGGCCCATGTCTGCGGATTCCAGCAACACACCCAGCAGCATGCCCATGGCCCATGCCTGCGGATTCCAGCAACACACCCAGGAGCATGCCTATGGCCCATACCTGCGGATTCCAGCAACACACCCAGGGGCATGCCCATGGTCCATGCCTGCGGATTCCAGCAACACACCCAGCAGCATGCCCATGGCCCATGCCTGCGGATTCCAGCAACACACCCAGCAACATGCCCATGGCCCATACCTGCGGATTCCAGCAACACACCCAGCAGCATGCCCATGGCCCATGCCTGCGGATTCCAGCAACACACCCAGCAGCATGCCCATGGCCCATGCCTGCGGATTCCAGCAACACACCCAGGAGCATGCCCATGGCCCATACCTGCGGATTCCAGCAACACACCCAGGGGCATGCCCATGGTCCATGCCTGCGGATTCCAGCAACACACCCAGGAGCATGCCCATGGCCCATGCCTGCGGATTCCAGCAACACACCCAGCAGCATGCCCATGGCCCATGCCTGCGGATTCCAGCAACACACCCAGGAGCATGCCCATGGCCCATGCCTGCGGATTCCAGCAACACACCCAGCAGCATGCCCATGGCCCATGCCTGCGGATTCCAGCAACACACCCAGCAGCATGCCCATGGCCCATGCCTGCGGATTCCAGCAACACACCCAGCAGCATGCCCATGGCCCATACCTGCGGATTCCAGCAACACACCCAACAGCATGCCCATGGCCCATGCCTGCGGATTCCAGCAACACACCCAGCAGCATGCCCATGGCCCATGCCTGCGGATTCCAGCAACACACCCAGCAGCATGCCCATGGTCCATGCCTGCGGATTCCAGCAACA
Organism: Limnomonas spitsbergensis; assembly: GCA_037349105.1. Taxonomy (NCBI): domain Eukaryota; kingdom Viridiplantae; phylum Chlorophyta; class Chlorophyceae; order Chlamydomonadales; genus Limnomonas; species Limnomonas spitsbergensis. The sequence goes on from JAYJMM010000031.1 coordinate 51,384, forward strand.
CACCCAAGGCCATGCCCATGGCCCATGCCTGCGGATTCCAGCAACACACCCAGCAGCATGCCCATGGTCCATGCCTGCGGATTCCAGCAACACACCCAGCAACATGCCCATGGCCCATGCCTGCGGATTCCAGCAACACACCCAGCAGCATGCCCATGGCCCATACCTGCGGATTCCAGCAACACACCCAGCAGCATGCCCATGGCCCATACATGCGGATTCCAGCAACACACCCAGCAGCATGCCCATGGCCCATACCTGCGGATTCCAGCAACACACCCAGCAGCATGCCCATGGCCCATGCCTGCGGATTCCAGCAACACACCCAGCAGCATGCCCATGGCCCATGCCTGCGGATTCCAGCAACACACCCAGGAGCATGCCCATGGCCCATGCCTGCGGATTCCAGCAACACACCCAGCAGCATGCCCATGGCCCATACCTGCGGATTCCAGCAACACACCCAACAGCATGCCCATGGCCCATACCTGCGGATTCCAGCAACACACTCAGCAGCATGCCCATGGCCCATGCCTGCAGATTCCAGCAACACACCCAGCAGCATGCCCATGGCCCATGCCTGCGGATTCCAGCAACACACCCAGCAGCATGCCCATGGCCCATACATGCGGATTCCAGCAACACACCCAGCAGCATGCCCATGGCCCATACCTGCGGATTCCAGCAACACACCCAAGGCCATGCCCATGGTCCATGCCTGCGGATTCCAGCAACACACCCAGCAGCATGCCCATGGCCCATGCCTGCGGATTCCAGCAACACACCCAGGAGCATGCCCATGGCCCATGCCTGCGGATTCCAGCAACACACCCAGCAGCATGCCCATGGCCCATACCTGCGGATTCCAGCAACACACCCAGCAGCATGCCCATGGCCCATACCTGCGGATTCCAGCAACACACTCAGCAGCATGCCCATGGCCCATGCCTGCAGATTCCAGCAACACACCCAGCAGCATGCCCATGGCCCATACCTGCGGATTCCAGCAACACACCCAGCAGCATGCCCATGGCCCATACCTGCGGATTCCAGCAACACACCCAACAGCATGCCCATGGCCCATGCCTGCGGATTCCAGCAACACACCCAGCAGCATGCCCATGGCCCATGCCTGCGGATTCCAGCAACACACCCAGCAGCATGCCCATGGTCCATGCCTGCGGATTCCAGCAACACACCCAAGGCCATGCCCATGGCCCATGCCTGCGGATTCCAGCAACACACCCAGCAGCATGCCCATGGTCCATGCCTGCGGATTCCAGCAACACACCCAGCAACATGCCCATGGCCCATGCCTGCGGATTCCAGCAACACACCCAACAGCATGCCCATGGCCCATGCCTGCGGATTCCAGCAACACACCCAGCAGCATGCCCATGGCCCATACCTGCGGATTCCAGCAACACACCCAACAGCATGCCCATGGCCCATACCTGCGGATTCCAGCAACACACTCAGCAGCATGCCCATGGCCCATGCCTGCAGATTCCAGCAACACACCCAGCAGCATGCCCATGGCCCATGCCTGCGGATTCCAGCAACACACCCAGCAGCATGCCCATGGCCCATACATGCGGATTCCAGCAACACACCCAGCAGCATGCCCATGGCCCATACCTGCGGATTCCAGCAACACACCCAAGGCCATGCCCATGGTCCATGCCTGCGGATTCCAGCAACACATCCAGCAGCATGCCCATGGCCCATGCCTGCGGATTCCAGCAACACACCCAGGAGCATGCCCATGGCCCATGCCTGCGGATTCCAGCAACACACCCAGCAGCATGCCCATGGCCCATACCTGCGGATTCCAGCAACACACCCAGCAGCATGCCCATGGCCCATACCTGCGGATTCCAGCAACACACTCAGCAGCATGCCCATGGCCCATGCCTGCAGATTCCAGCAACACACCCAGCAGCATGCCCATGGCCCATACCTGCGGATTCCAGCAACACACTCAGCAGCATGCCCATGGCCCATGCCTGCGGATTCCAGCAACACACCCAGCAGCATGCCCATGGCCCATGCCTGCGGATTCCAGCAACACACCCAGGAGCATGCCCATGGCCCATGCCTGCGGATTCCAGCAACACACCCAGCAGCATGCCCATGGCCCATGCCTGCGGATTCCAGCAACACACCCAGGAGCATGCCCATGGCCCATGCCTGCGGATTCCAGCAACACACCCAGGAGCATGCCCATGGCCCATACCTGCGGATTCCAGCAACACACCCAGGGGCATGCCCATGGTCCATGCCTGCGGATTCCAGCAACACACCCAGGAGCATGCCCATGGCCCATGCCTGCGGATTCCAGCAACACACCCAGCAGCATGCCCATGGCCCATGCCTGCGGATTCCAGCAACACACCCAGGAGCATGCCCATGGCCCATGCCTGCGGATTCCAGCAACACACCCAGCAGCATGCCCATGGCCCATGCCTGCGGATTCCAGCAACACACCCAGCAGCATGCCCATGGCCCATGCCTGCGGATTCCAGCAACACACCCAGCAGCATGCCCATGGCCCATACCTGCGGATTCCAGCAACACACCCAACAGCATGCCCATGGCCCATGCCTGCGGATTCCAGCAACACACCCAGCAGCATGCCCATGGCCCATGCCTGCGGATTCCAGCAACACACCCAGCAGCATGCCCATGGTCCATGCCTGCGGATTCCAGCAACACACCCAAGGCCATGCCCATGGCCCATGCCTGCGGATTCCAGCAACACACCCAGCAGCATGCCCATGGTCCATGCCTGCGGATTCCAGCAACACACCCAGCAACATGCCCATGGCCCATGCCTGCGGATTCCAGCAACACACCCAACAGCATGCCCATGGCCCATGCCTGCGGATTCCAGCAACACACCCAGCAGCATGCCCATGGCCCATGCCTGCGGATTCCAGCAACACACCCAGCAGCATGCCCATGGTCCATACCTGCGGATTCCAGCAACACACCCAGCAGCATGCCCATGGCCCATGCCTGCGGATTCCAGCAACACACCCAGGAGCATGCCCATGGCCCATGCCTGCGGATTCCAGCAACACACCCAGCAGCATGCCCATGGCCCATACCTGCGGATTCCAGCAACACACCCAGGGGCATGCCCATGGTCCATGCCTGCGGATTCCAGCAACACACCCAGGAGCATGCCCATGGCCCATGCCTGCGGATTCCAGCAACACACCCAACATCATGCCCATGGCCCATGCCTGCGGATTCCAGCAACACACCCAGGAGCATGCCCATGGCCCATGCCTGCGGATTCCAGCAACACACCCAGCAGCATGCCCATGGCCCATGCCTGCGGATTCCAGCAACACACCCAGCAGCATGCCCATGGCCCATGCCTGCGGATTCCAGCAACACACCCAGCAGCATGCCCATGGCCCATACCTGCGGATTCCAGCAACACACCCAACAGCATGCCCATGGCCCATGCCTGCGGATTCCAGCAACACACCCAGCAGCATGCCCATGGCCCATGCCTGCGGATTCCAGCAACACACCCAGCAGCATGTCCATGGCCCATGCGTGCGGATTCCAGCAAAAACCCAGCAGCATGCCCATGGCCCATGCCTGCGGATTCCAGCAACACACCCAGCAGCATGCCCATGGTCCATGCCTGCGGATTCCAGCAACACACCCAGCAGCATGCCCATGGCCCATGCCTGCGGATTCCAGCAACACACCCAACAGCATGCCCATGGCCCATGCCTGCGGATTCCAGCAACACACCCAGCAGCATGCCCATGGCCCATGCCTGCGGATTCCAGCAACACACCCAGCAGCATGCCCATGGCCCAAACCTGCGGATTCCAGCAACACACCCAGCAGCATGCCCATGGCCCATACCTGCGGATTCCAGCAACACACCCAGGGGCATGCCCATGGTCCATGCCTGCGGATTCCAGCAAAAACCCAGCAGCATGCCCATGGCCCATGCCTGCGGATTCAAGCAACACACCCAGCAGCATGCCCATGGCCCATACCTGCGGATTCCAGCAACACACCCAGCAGCATGCCCATGGCCCATACCTGCGGATTCCAGCAACACACCCAGGAGCATGCCCATGGCCCATGCCTGCGGATTCCAGCAACACACCCAGGAGCATGCCCATGGCCCATGCCTGCGGATTCCAGCAACACACCCAGGAGCATGCCCATGGCCCATACCTGCGGATTCCAGCAACACACCCAGCAGCATGCCCATGGCCCATGCCTGCGGATTCCAGCAACACACCCAACAGCATGCCCATGGCCCATGCCTGCGGATTCCAGCAACACACCCAACAGCATGCCCATGGCCCATGCCTGCGGATTCCAGCAACACACCCAGCAGCATGCCCATGGCCCATACCTGCGGATTCCAGCAACACACCCAGGAGCATGCCCATGGCCCATGCCTGCAGATTCCAGCAACACACCCAGGAGCATGCCCATGGCCCATGCCTGCGGATTCCAGCAACACACCCAGCAGCATGCCCATGGCCCATGCCTGCGGATTCCAGCAACACACCCAGGAGCATGCCCATGGCCCATGCCTGCGGATTCCAGCAACACACCCAGGAGCATGCCCATGGCCCATACATGCGGATTCCAGCAACACACCCAGGGGCATGCCCATGGTCCATGCATGCGGATTCCAGCAACACACCCAGGAGCATGCCCATGGCCCATGCCTGCGGATTCCAGCAACACACCCAGGAGCATGCCCATGGCCCATGCCTGCGGATTCCAGCAACACACCCAGGAGCATGCCCATGGCCCATGCCTGCGGATTCCAGCAACACACCCAGCAGCATGCCCATGGCCCATGCCTGCGGATTCCAGCAACACACCCAGCAGCATGCCCATGGCCCATGTCTGCGGATTCCAGCAACACACCCAGCAGCATGCCCATGGCCCATGCCTGCGGATTCCAGCAACACACCCAGGAGCATGCCTATGGCCCATACCTGCGGATTCCAGCAACACACCCAGGGGCATGCCCATGGTCCATGCCTGCGGATTCCAGCAACACACCCAGCAGCATGCCCATGGCCCATGCCTGCGGATTCCAGCAACACACCCAGCAGCATGCCCATGGCCCATACCTGCGGATTCCAGCAACACACCCAGCAGCATGCCCATGGCCCATGCCTGCGGATTCCAGCAACACACCCAGCAGCATGCCCATGGCCCATGCCTGCGGATTCCAGCAACACACCCAGGAGCATGCCCATGGCCCATACCTGCGGATTCCAGCAACACACCCAGGGGCATGCCCATGGTCCATGCCTGCGGATTCCAGCAACACACCCAGGAGCATGCCCATGGCCCATGCCTGCGGATTCCAGCAACACACCCAGCAGCATGCCCATGGCCCATGCCTGCGGATTCCAGCAACACACCCAGGAGCATGCCCATGGCCCATGCCTGCGGATTCCAGCAACACACCCAGCAGCATGCCCATGGCCCATGCCTGCGGATTCCAGCAACACACCCAGCAGCATGCCCATGGCCCATGCCTGCGGATTCCAGCAACACACCCAGCAGCATGCCCATGGCCCATACCTGCGGATTCCAGCAACACACCCAACAGCATGCCCATGGCCCATGCCTGCGGATTCCAGCAACACACCCAGCAGCATGCCCATGGCCCATGCCTGCGGATTCCAGCAACACACCCAGCAGCATGCCCATGGTCCATGCCTGCGGATTCCAGCAACACACCCAAGGCCATGCCCATGGCCCATGCCTGCGGATTCCAGCAACACACCCAGCAGCATGCCCATGGTCCATGCCTGCGGATTCCAGCAACACACCCAGCAACATGCCCATGGCCCATGCCTGCGGATTCCAGCAACACACCCAGCAGCATGCCCATGGCCCATACCTGCGGATTCCAGCAACACACCCAGCAGCATGCCCATGGCCCATACATGCGGATTCCAGCAACACACCCAGCAGCATGCCCATGGCCCATACCTGCGGATTCCAGCAACACACCCAGCAGCATGCCCATGGCCCATGCCTGCGGATTCCAGCAACACACCCAGCAGCATGCCCATGGCCCATGCCTGCGGATTCCAGCAACACACCCAGGAGCATGCCCATGGCCCATGCCTGCGGATTCCAGCAACACACCCAGCAGCATGCCCATGGCCCATACCTGCGGATTCCAGCAACACACCCAACAGCATGCCCATGGCCCATACCTGCGGATTCCAGCAACACACTCAGCAGCATGCCCATGGCCCATGCCTGCAGATTCCAGCAACACACCCAGCAGCATGCCCATGGCCCATGCCTGCGGATTCCAGCAACACACCCAGCAGCATGCCCATGGCCCATACATGCGGATTCCAGCAACACACCCAGCAGCATGCCCATGGCCCATACCTGCGGATTCCAGCAACACACCCAAGGCCATGCCCATGGTCCATGCCTGCGGATTCCAGCAACACACCCAGCAGCATGCCCATGGCCCATGCCTGCGGATTCCAGCAACACACCCAGGAGCATGCCCATGGCCCATGCCTGCGGATTCCAGCAACACACCCAGCAGCATGCCCATGGCCCATACCTGCGGATTCCAGCAACACACCCAGCAGCATGCCCATGGCCCATACCTGCGGATTCCAGCAACACACTCAGCAGCATGCCCATGGCCCATGCCTGCAGATTCCAGCAACACACCCAGCAGCATGCCCATGGCCCATACCTGCGGATTCCAGCAACACACTCAGCAGCATGCCCATGGCCCATGCCTGCGGATTCCAGCAACACACCCAGCAGCATGCCCATGGCCCATGCCTGCGGATTCCAGCAACACACCCAGGAGCATGCCCATGGCCCATGCCTGCGGATTCCAGCAACACACCCAGCAGCATGCCCATGGCCCATGCCTGCGGATTCCAGCAACACACCCAGGAGCATGCCCATGGCCCATGCCTGCGGATTCCAGCAACACACCCAGGAGCATGCCCATGGCCCATACCTGCGGATTCCAGCAACACACCCAGGGGCATGCCCATGGTCCATGCCTGCGGATTCCAGCAACACACCCAGGAGCATGCCCATGGCCCATGCCTGCGGATTCCAGCAACACACCCAGCAGCATGCCCATGGCCCATGCCTGCGGATTCCAGCAACACACCCAGGAGCATGCCCATGGCCCATGCCTGCGGATTCCAGCAACACACCCAGCAGCATGCCCATGGCCCATGCCTGCGGATTCCAGCAACACACCCAGCAGCATGCCCATGGCCCATGCCTGCGGATTCCAGCAACACACCCAGCAGCATGCCCATGGCCCATACCTGCGGATTCCAGCAACACACCCAACAGCATGCCCATGGCCCATGCCTGCGGATTCCAGCAACACACCCAGCAGCATGCCCATGGCCCATGCCTGCGGATTCCAGCAACACACCCAGCAGCATGCCCATGGTCCATGCCTGCGGATTCCAGCAACACACCCAAGGCCATGCCCATGGCCCATGCCTGCGGATTCCAGCAACACACCCAGCAGCATGCCCATGGTCCATGCCTGCGGATTCCAGCAACACACCCAGCAACATGCCCATGGCCCATGCCTGCGGATTCCAGCAACACACCCAACAGCATGCCCATGGCCCATGCCTGCGGATTCCAGCAACACACCCAGCAGCATGCCCATGGCCCATGCCTGCGGATTCCAGCAACACACCCAGCAGCATGCCCATGGTCCATACCTGCGGATTCCAGCAACACACCCAGCAGCATGCCCATGGCCCATGCCTGCGGATTCCAGCAACACACCCAGGAGCATGCCCATGGCCCATGCCTGCGGATTCCAGCAACACACCCAGCAGCATGCCCATGGCCCATACCTGCGGATTCCAGCAACACACCCAGGGGCATGCCCATGGTCCATGCCTGCGGATTCCAGCAACACACCCAGGAGCATGCCCATGGCCCATGCCTGCGGATTCCAGCAACACACCCAACATCATGCCCATGGCCCATGCCTGCGGATTCCAGCAACACACCCAGGAGCATGCCCATGGCCCATGCCTGCGGATTCCAGCAACACACCCAGCAGCATGCCCATGGCCCATGCCTGCGGATTCCAGCAACACACCCAGCAGCATGCCCATGGCCCATGCCTGCGGATTCCAGCAACACACCCAGCAGCATGCCCATGGCCCATACATGCGGATTCCAGCAACACACCCAACAGCATGCCCATGGCCCATGCCTGCGGATTCCAGCAACACACCCAGCAGCATGCCCATGGCCCATGCCTGCGGATTCCAGCAACACACCCAGCAGCATGTCCATGGCCCATGCCTGCGGATTCCAGCAAAAACCCAGCAGCATGCCCATGGCCCATGCCTGCGGATTCCAGCAACACACCCAGCAGCATGCCCATGGTCCATGCCTGCGGATTCCAGCAACACACCCAGCAGCATGCCCATGGCCCATGCCTGCGGATTCCAGCAACACACCCAACAGCATGCCCATGGCCCATGCCTGCGGATTCCAGCAACACACCCAGCAGCATGCCCATGGCCCATGCCTGCGGATTCCAGCAACACACCCAGCAGCATGCCCATGGCCCAAACCTGCGGATTCCAGCAACACACCCAGCAGCATGCCCATGGCCCATACCTGCGGATTCCAGCAACACACCCAGGGGCATGCCCATGGCCCATACCTGCGGATTCCAGCAACACACCCAGCAGCATGCCCATGGCCCATGCCTGCGGATTCAAGCAACACACCCAGCAGCATGCCCATGGCCCATACCTGCGGATTCCAGCAACACACCCAGCAGCATGCCCATGGCCCATACCTGCGGATTCCAGCAACACACCCAGGAGCATGCCCATGGCCCATGCCTGCGGATTCCAGCAACACACCCAGGAGCATGCCCATGGCCCATGCCTGCGGATTCCAGCAACACACCCAGGAGCATGCCCATGGCCCATACCTGCGGATTCCAGCAACACACCCAGCAGCATGCCCATGGCCCATGCCTGCGGATTCCAGCAACACACCCAACAGCATGCCCATGGCCCATGCCTGCGGATTCCAGCAACACACCCAACAGCATGCCCATGGCCCATGCCTGCGGATTCCAGCAACACACCCAGCAGCATGCCCATGGCCCATACCTGCGGATTCCAGCAACACACCCAGCAGCATGCCCATGGCCCATGCCTGCAGATTCCAGCAACACACCCAGGAGCATGCCCATGGCCCATGCCTGCGGATTCCAGCAACACACCCAGCAGCATGCCCATGGCCCATGCCTGCGGATTCCAGCAACACACCCAGGAGCATGCCCATGGCCCATGCCTGCGGATTCCAGCAACACACCCAGGAGCATGCCCATGGCCCATACCTGCGGATTCCAGCAACACACCCAGGGGCATGCCCATGGTCCATGCATGCGGATTCCAGCAACACACCCAGGAGCATGCCCATGGCCCATGCCTGCGGATTCCAGCAACACACCCAGGAGCATGCCCATGGCCCATGCCTGCGGATTCCAGCAACACACCCAGGAGCATGCCCATGGCCCATGCCTGCGGATTCCAGCAACACACCCAGCAGCATGCCCATGGCCCATGCCTGCGGATTCCAGCAACACACCCAGCAGCATGCCCATGGCCCATGTCTGCGGATTCCAGCAACACACCCAGCAGCATGCCCATGGCCCATGCCTGCGGATTCCAGCAACACACCCAGGAGCATGCCTATGGCCCATACCTGCGGATTCCAGCAACACACCCAGGGGCATGCCCATGGTCCATGCCTGCGGATTCCAGCAACACACCCAGCAGCATGCCCATGGCCCATGCCTGCGGATTCCAGCAACACACCCAGCAGCATGCCCATGGCCCATACCTGCGGATTCCAGCAACACACCCAGCAGCATGCCCATGGCCCATGCCTGCGGATTCCAGCAACACACCCAGCAGCATGCCCATGGCCCATGCCTGCGGATTCCAGCAACACACCCAGCAGCATGCCCATGGCCCATACATGCGGATTCCAGCAACACACCCAGCAGCATGCCCATGGCCCATACCTGCGGATTCCAGCAACACACCCAGGGGCATGCCCATGGCCCATGCCTGCGGATTCCAGCAACACACCCAGGAGCATGCCCATGGCCCATACATGCGGATTACAGCAACACACCCAGCAGCATGCCCATGGCCCATACCTGCGGATTCCAGCAACACACCCAGCAGCATGCCCATGGCCCATGCCTGCGGATTCCAGCAACACACCCAGGAGCATGCCCATGGCCCATGCCTGCGGATTCCAGCAACACACCCAGCAGCATGCCCATGGCCCATACCTGCGGATTCCAGCAACACACCCAGCAGCATGCCCATGGCCCATACCTGCGGATTCCAGCAACACACTCAGCAGCATGCCCATGGCCCATGCCTGCAGATTCCAGCAACACACCCAGCAGCATGCCCATGGCCCATGCCTGCGGATTCCAGCAACACACCCAGCAGCATGCCCATGGCCCATACATGCGGATTCCAGCAACACACCCAGCAGCATGCCCATGGCCCATACCTGCGGATTCCAGCAACACACCCAAGGCCATGCCCATGGTCCATGCCTGCGGATTCCAGCAACACACCCAACAGCATGCCCATGGCCCATGCCTGCGGATTCCAGCAACACACCCAGGAGCATGCCCATGGCCCATGCCTGCGGATTCCAGCAACACACCCAGCAGCATGCCCATGGCCCATACCTGCGGATTCCAGCAACACACCCAGCAGCATGCCCATGGCCCATACCTGCGGATTCCAGCAACACACTCAGCAGCATGCCCATGGCCCATGCCTGCAGATTCCAGCAACACACCCAGCAGCATGCCCATGGCCTATACCTGCGGATTCCAGCAACACACTCAGCAGCATGCCCATGGCCCATGCCTGCGGATTCCAGCAACACACCCAGCAGCATGCCCATGGCCCATGCCTGCGGATTCCAGCAACACACCCAGGAGCATGCCCATGGCCCATGCCTGCGGATTCCAGCAACACACCCAGCAGCATGCCCATGGCCCATGCCTGCGGATTCCAGCAACACACCCAGGAGCATGCCCATGGCCCATGCCTGCGGATTCCAGCAACACACCCAGGAGCATGCCCATGGCCCATACCTGCGGATTCCAGCAACACACCCAGGGGCATGCCCATGGTCCATGCCTGCGGATTCCAGCAACACACCCAGGAGCATGCCCATGGCCCATGCCTGCGGATTCCAGCAACACACCCAGCAGCATGCCCATGGCCCATGCCTGCGGATTCCAGCAACACACCCAGGAGCATGTCCATGGCCCATGCCTGCGGATTCCAGCAACACACCCAGCAGCATGCCCATGGCCCATGCCTGCGGATTCCAGCAACACACCCAGCAGCATGCCCATGGCCCATGCCTGCGGATTCCAGCAACACACCCAGCAGCATGCCCATGGCCCATACCTGCGGATTCCAGCAACACACCCAACAGCATGCCCATGGCCCATGCCTGCGGATTCCAGCAACACACCCAGCAGCATGCCCATGGCCCATGCCTGCGGATTCCAGCAACACACCCAGCAGCATGCCCATGGTCCATGCCTGCGGATTCCAGCAACACACCCAAGGCCATGCCCATGGCCCATGCCTGCGGATTCCAGCAACACACCCAGCAGCATGCCCATGGTCCATGCCTGCGGATTCCAGCAACACACCCAGCAACATGCCCATGGCCCATGCCTGCGGATTCCAGCAACACACCCAGCAGCATGCCCATGGCCCATACCTGCGGATTCCAGCAACACACCCAGGGGCATGCCCATGGTCCATGCCTGCGGATTCCAGCAACACACCCAGGAGCATGCCCATGGCCCATGCCTGCGGATTCCAGCAACACACCCAACATCATGCCCATGGCCCATGCCTGCGGATTCCAGCAACACACCCAAGAGCATGCCCATGGCCCATGCCTGCGGATTCCAGCAACACACCCAGCAGCATGCCCATGGCCCATGCCTGCGGATTCCAGCAACACACCCAGCAGCATGCCCATGGCCCATGCCTGCGGATTCCAGGACACACCCAGCAGCATGCCCATGGCCCATACCTGCGGATTCCAGCAACACACCCAACAGCATGCCCATGGCCCATGCCTGCGGATTCCAGCAACACACCCAGCAGCATGCCCATGGCCCATGCCTGCGGATTCCAGCAACACACCCAGCAGCATGTCCATGGCCCATGCCTGCGGATTCCAGCAAAAACCCAGCAGCATGCCCATGGCCCATGCCTGCGGATTCCAGCAACACACCCAGCAGCATGCCCATGGTCCATGCCTGCGGATTCCAGCAACACACCCAGCAGCATGCCCATGGCCCATGCCTGCGGATTCCAGCAACACACCCAACAGCATGCCCATGGCCCATGCCTGCGGATTCCAGCAACACACCCAGCAGCATGCCCATGGCCCATGCCTGCGGATTCCAGCAACACACCCAGCAGCATGCCCATGGCCCAAACCTGCGGATTCCAGCAACACACCCAGCAGCATGCCCATGGCCCATACCTGCGGATTCCAGCAACACACCCAGGGGCATGCCCATGGTCCATGCCTGCGGATTCCAGCAACACACCCAGCAGCATGCCCATGGCCCATGCCTGCGGATTCAAGCAACACACCCAGCAGCATGCCCATGGCCCATGCCTGCGGAGTCCAGCAACACACCCAGCAGCATGCCCATGGCCCATACCTGCGGATTCCAGCAACACACCCAGGAGCATGCCCATGGCCCATGCCTGCGGATTCCAGCAACACACCAAGGAGCATGCCCGTGGCCCATGCCTGCGGATTCCAGCAACACACCCAGGAGCATGCCCATGGCCCATACCTGCGGATTCCAGCAACACACCCAGCAGCATGCCCATGGCCCATGCCTGCGGATTCCAGCAACACACCCAGCAGCATGCCCATGGCCCATGCCTGCGGATTCCAGCAACACACCCAACAGCATGCCCATGGCCCATGCCTGCGGATTCCAGCAACACACCCAGCAGCATGCCCATGGCCCATACCTGCGGATTCCAGCAACACACCCAACAGCATGCCCATGGCCCATGCCTGCGGATTCCAGCAAAAACCCAGCAGCATGCCCATGGCCCATGCCTGCGGATTCCAACAACACACCCAGCAGCATGCCCATGGTCCATGCCTGCGGATTCCAGCAACACACCCAACAACATGCCCATGGCCCATACCTGCGGATTCCAGCACTGACACACCCAACAGCATGCCCATGGCCCGTACCTGCGGATTCCAGCAACACACCCAGCAGCATGCCCATGGTCCATGCCTCTGACTCAGTCCCCTTCAAACATCCTCATGTTTAAAATGCCAGGGCAATAGGTAAACTGTGAGAAAAAACCCATCATAGCCAACAATGTGATTAAGGAAAACAGCACCCCTGGCTATCCATTGAGGGAGATAGCATGCAACAGCCTCCTCACTTCTAGAACACCAATTTGACCATGCAACCATTGTTAAGGAACTTAACATGAAGATGCAGCCATGCTCAAATGTCAGAGCGGTGGGTAAACTGAGAAAAACAAATGTTCAGCCACCAAGGTGTTCCAGCAAAACAGCACCCCTGGCTACCCAATGTGAAAGATGGCTTGCAGGGTGTGGCCAAATAAATGGAAATTCTTTGCTTCAAAGCCCGCCAGCTCGGCTGGCGCGATGCACACAAGGATGCGGCGATCCCACAGAAATCTCAATAGTCAGCGAGGGACAGGCAGAGCATCGTAATGCACGTAAACCTACATGTTTGCGACATTTGGAACACTTTTCTGACTAATCACAGTGCTTTGTGAGGCCCTTGAGGACAGTGAGAACCCGGAAACCCTCCAGCCGGAAACCGTCCAGCCGGACCCTCAAGACGGAAACCCTCAAGACGGAAACCCTCAAGCCGGAAACCCTCAAGACGGAAACCCTCAAGACGGAAACCCTCAAGACGGAAACCCTCAAGGCGGAAACCCTCAAGCCGGAAACCCTCAAGCCGGAAACCCTCAAGACGGAAACCCTCAAGACGGAAACCCTCAAGACGGAAACCCTCAAGACGGAAACCCTCAAGCCGGAAACCCCCAAGACGGAAACCCTCAAGCCGGAAGCCCTCAAGCTGGAAATAAACCCTCAAGCCGGACACCTTCAAGCCGGAAACTCAAGGCAGGACGCGAGGTGGCCATCATGCAGTCCAATTTTTGTACGTCGACACCGCAGCTGACATGAGCCCCGCTGCAGCCAGAGTGACGGGGTGGCTGATGACGGGGTCGTACCCGCCTGCAAAAGCAAATGGTCTTTGAGGGCCGTGTAGTTGCATGTGGAACAACAGGCCTTTCAGATATATAATGGTAACTGTGCGGATGTGGCTTCAGCCCCGAGCTGCGTTGTTCCATTAAGCAGCACGCCCCTAGGGGAGCATAATTTTCTTTCTTTCAGAGACGAATCTTTGTAGGGCCAACAGAGGTGCTCAAACAGGATATACCCTTCTAACATGATCTTGGCGAGCCGCCTGATGCGTCCTGGCCCTGTTCACCTCAACCTGAGGCAACACGGCTTCAGCCCTGGATCAAGGCCCCGTCAAATGCACTAGGACCAGGGCCTGGCATCAACTACGACTGAGATGCAAGAGATACAGCCTCCAGGGGGGAGGTGGGACCGAAAGGTGTGTGGGGGGGTCAGTGCACCCAATGCATCCACTTTACCAGATCTTGATCAGCAAACAAAGGCAACAGTACCAGAGGTAATAAGGAAAGCCAAGACGTAATCAGAACCCAGCCAGGATGTCGTTGATTGCTATTGCTGCATCCGCCACGTATTTTGATGTGAGACTGATTCGGTTTTAAGGAGCCAATCAAAGTTGGGCGATGGGATCGTTACACACCCCAGATGTCATTGATCGCGATTGCGGCAGATGCCGCAATATTTTTTTGTATTAATGTTGGACTACCGGTAACTACCGGTAACGGTTTTTTTGAGGAGCATACGACATATGGCAATTTAGAGTGGCATAGGACATTTTGGCAACGGAATCTTAACTCAACCAGGATCTCATTGACTTCCATTGCCGCATCCGTCGCGTGTCTTGATGTTTATTTAAGGAGCCTTTCACATCAATTAGGGCAATGGAATCATGACTCAACGCGTATGTCATTGATCGCGATCGCTGCATCCGCCACGTCCTGAAGGATGACTGACTGCCATGCGCAGCGCCTTCATGGCGCGGAGCACCGCCAGCTGCTTCTCCATCGCCAGGTCCAGAACACCTTCCTCCTACAAATACATTAGTGCGTAAAAAAACGTAAATAATAATCGACGGCTACGGCCTGCCGGGATTGGGCGTGGCCGGAGGGGGGGCAAATTTTCGACGAGATGGAGCAAATTTTGCGAAACAATGCATAAATACGTATTAATACATACCGGCAAACACAGGTACCGATATACCGGTAGATTCAATTTGCCTTCCCTAAACATAAACGTGATTTATGGGTGAGGGATTCAAAACAACACAAACGATGGATCGCCAACGCCAGTTTCAGTCGGCAATCAAGAGTTTTAGTACATTTGTTTGCCTGGGGGAAGCTGCAACGCTAGTGACAGTGATTGCACACAGCCTGAAGCAACGGTACCGGCAGCTGCACCCCTAGTGACAGTGATTGCACACAGCCTGAAGCAGCGGTACCGGCAGCGGCACCGCTAGTGACAGTGATGGCACACAGCCTGAAGCATGGCAGCGGTGCCGGCAGCTGCACCCCTAGTGACAGTGATTGCACACATCCTGAAGCAGCTGTACCAGCAGTTACACCGCTAGTGACAGTGATTGCACACAGCCTGAAGCAGCGGTACCGGCACCTGCATCCCTAGTGACAGTGATTGCACACAGCCTGAAGCAGCGGTACCGGCAGTTACACCGCTAGTGACAGGGATTGCACACAGCCTGAAGCAGCGGTACCGGCAGTTACACCGCTAGAGACAGTGATTGCACACAGCCTGAAGCAGCGGTACCGGCAGCTGCACCGCTAGTGACAGTGATTGCACACAGCCTGAAGCAGCGGTACCGGCAGCTGCACCGCTAGTGACAGTGATGGCACACAGCCTGAAGCAGCGGTACCGGCAGTTACACCGCTAGTGACCGTGATTGCACACAGCCTGAAGCAGCGGTACCGGCAGCTGCATCCCTAGTGACAGTCATTGCACACAGCCTGAAGCAGCGGTACCGGCAGCTGAATCGCTAGTGACAGTGATTGTACACAGCCTGAAGCAGCGGTACCGGCAGCTGCACCCCTAGTGACAGTGATTGCACACAGCCTGAAGCAGCGGTACCGGCACCTGCACCGCTAGTGACAGTGATTGCACACAGCCTGAAGCAGCGGTACCGGCAGTTACACCGCTAGTGACAGTGATTGCACACAGCCTGAAGCAGCGGTACCGGCAGCTGCATCCCTAGTGACAGTGATTGCACACAGCCTGAAGCAGCGGTACCGGCAGCTGCATCCCTAGTAACAGAGATTGCACACAGCCTGAAGCAGCGGTACCGGCAGCTGCATCACTAGTGACAGTGATTGCACACAGCCTGAAGCAGTGGTACCGGCAGCTGCATCGCTAGTGACAGTGATTGCACACAGCCTGAAGCAGCGGTACCGGCAGTTGCACCGCTAGTGACAGTGATTGCACACAGCCTGAAGCAGCGGTACCGGCAGTTACACCGCTAGTGACAGTGATTGCACACAGCCTGAAGCAGCGGTACCGGCAGTTACACCGCTAGAGACAGTGATTGCACACAGCCTGAAGCAGCGGTACCGGCAGCTGCACCGCTAGTGACAGTGATTGCACACAGCCTGAAGCAGCGGTACCGGCAGCTGCACCGCTAGAGACAGTGATGGCACACAGCCTCAAGCAGCGGTACCGGTAGTTACACCGCTAGCGACAGTGATTGCACACAGCCTGAAGCAGCGGTACCGGCAGCTGCATCCCTAGTGACAGTGATTGCACACAGCCTGAAGCAGCGGTACCGGCAGCTGCATCGCTAGTGACAGTGATTGTACATAGCCTGAATCAGCGGTACCGGCAGCTGCACCCCTAGTGACAGTGATTGCACACAGCCTGAAGCAGCGGTACCGGCAGTTAAACCGCTAGTGACAGTGATTGCACACAGCCTGAAGCAGCGGTACCGGCAGTTACACCGCTAGTGATAGTGATTGCACACAGCCTGAAGCAGCGGTACCGGCAGCTGCATCCCTAGTGACAGTGATTGCACACAGCCTGAAGCAGCGGTACCGGCAGCTGCATCCCTAGTGACAGAGATTGCACACAGCCTGAAGCAGCGGTACCGGCAGCTGCATCCCTAGTGACAGTGATTGCACACAGCCTGAAGCAGCGGTACCGGCAGCTGCATCGCTAGTGACAGTGATTGCACACAGCCTGAAGCAGCAGTACCGGCAGTTGCACCGCTAGTGACAGTGATGGCACACAGCCTGAAGCAGCGGTACCGGCAGTTACACCGCTAGTGACAGTGATGGCACACAGCCTGAAGCAGCGGTACCGGCAGCTGCATCGCTAGTGACAGTGATTGCACACAGCTTGAAGCAGCGGTACCGGCAGCGGCATCGCTAGTGACAGTGATTTCACACAGCCTGAAGCAGCGGTACCGGCAGCTGCATCCCTAGTGACAGTGATTGCACACAGCCTGAAGCAGCGATACCGGCAGTTACACCGCTAGTGACAGTGATTGCACACAGCCTGAAGCAGCGGTACCGGCAGTTACACCGCTAGTGACAGTGATTGCACACAGCCTGAAGCAGCGGTACCGGAAGCTGCATCCCTAGTGATAGTGATTGCACACAGCCTGAAGCAGCGGTACCGGCAGTTACACCGCTAGTGACAGTGATTGCACACAGCCTGAAGCAGCGGTACCGGCAGCTGCATCCCTAGTGACAGTGATTGCACACAGCCTGAAGCAGCGGTACCGGCAGCTGCATCCCTAGTGACAGTGATTGCACACAGCCTGAAGCAGCGGTACCGGCAGCTGCATCCCTAGTGACAGTGATTGCACACAGCCTGAAGCAGCGGTACCGGCAGCTGCATCGCTAGTGACAGTGATTGTACACAGCCTGAAGCAGCGGTACCGGCAGTTACACCGCTAGTGACAGTGATTGCACACAGCCTGAAGCAGCGGTACCGGCACCTGCACCGCTAGTGACAGTGATTGCACACAGCCTGAAGCAGCGGTACCGGCAGTTACACCGCTAGTGACAGTGATTGCACACAGCCTGAAGCAGCGGTACCGGCAGCTGCATCCCTAGTGACAGTGATTGCACACAGCCTGAAGCAGCGGTACCAGCAGTTACACCGCTAGTGACAGTGATTGCACACAGCCTGAAGCAGCGGTACCTGCACCTGCATCCCTAGTGACAGTGATTGCACACAGCCTGAAGCAGCGATACCGGCAGTTACACCGCTAGTGACAGTGATTGCACACAGCCTGAAGCAGCGGTACCGGCAGCTGCATCCCTAGTGATAGTGATTGCACACAGCCTGAAGCAGTGGTACCGGCAGCTGCATCGCTAGTGACAGTGATTGCACACAGCCTGAAGCAGCGGTACCGGCAGTTGCACCGCTAGTGACAGTGATGGCACACAGCCTGAAGCAGCGGTACCGGCAGTTACACCGCTAGTGACAGTGATTGCACACAGCCTGAAGCAGCGGTACCGGCAGCTGCACCGCTAGTGACAGTGATTGCACACAGCCTGAAGCAGCGGTACCGGAAGCTGCATCCCTAGTGATAGTGATTGCACACAGCCTGAAGCAGCGGTACCAGCAGCTGCACCGCTAGTGACAGTGATGGCACACAGCCTGAAGCAGCGGTACCGGCAGCTGCATCCCTAGTGACAGTGATTGCACACAGCCTGAAGCAGCGGTACCGGCAGTTACACCGCTAGTGACAGTGATTGCACACAGCCTGAAGCAGCGGTACCGGCAGCTGCATCCCTAGTGACAGTGATTGCACACAGCCTGAAGCAGCGGTACCGGCAGCTGCATCGCTAGTGACAGTGATTGCACACAGCCTGAAGCAGCGGTACCGGCAGTTACAACGCTAGTGACAGTGATTGCACACAGCCTGAAGCAGCGGTACCGGCAGTTACAACGCTAGTGACAGTGATTGCACACAGCCTGGAGCAGCGGTACCGGCAGCTGCATCCCTAGTGACAGTGATTGCACACAGCCTGAAGCAGCGGTACCGGCAGCTGCATCGCTAGTGACAGTGATTGTACACAGCCTGAAGCAGCGGTACCGGCAGCTGCACCCCTAGTGACAGTGATTGCACACAGCCTGAAGCAGCGGTACCGGCAATTACACCGCTAGTGACAGTGATTGCACACAGCCTGAAGCAGCGGTACCGGCAGCTGCACCCCTAGTGACAGTGATTGCACACAGCCTGAAGCAGCGGTACCGGCAGCTGCAACGCTAGTGACAGTGATTGCACACAGCCTGAAGCAGCGGTACCGGCAGTTACACCGCTAGTGACAGTGATTGCACACAGCCTGAAGCAGCGGTACCGGCAGCTGCATCCCTAGTGACAGTAATTGCACACAGCCTGAAGCAGCGGTACCGGCAGTTACACCGCTAGTGACAGTGATTGCACACAGCCTGAAGCAGCGGTACCGGCAGCTGCATCCCTAGTGACAGTGATTGCACACAGCCTGAAGCAGCGGTACCGGCAGTTACACCGCTAGTGACAGTGATTGCACACAGCCTGAAGCAGCGGTACCGGCAGCTGCATCGCTAGTGATAGTGATTGCACACAGCCTGAAGCAGCGGTACCGGCAGCTGCACCCCTAGTGACAGTGATTGCACACAGCCTGAAGCAGCGGTACCGGCAGCTGCACCGCTAGTGACAATGATTGCACACTGCCTGAAGCAGCGGTACCGGCAGTTACACCGCTAGTGACAGTGATTGCACACAGCCTGAAGCAGCGGTACCGGCAGCTGCATCCCTAGTGACAGTGATTGCACACAGCCTGAAGCAGCGGTACCGGCAGCTACATCGCTAGTGACAGTGATTGCACACAGCCTGAAGCAGCGGTACCAGCAGTTACACCGCTACTGTCAGTGATTGCACACAGCCTGAAGCAGCGGTACCGGCACCTGCATCCCTAGTGACAGTGATTGCACACAGCCTGAAGCAGCGATACCGGCAGTTACACCGCTAGTGACAGTGATGGCACACAGCCTGAAGCAGCGGTACCGGCAGTTACACCGCTAGTGACAGTGATTGCACACAGCCTGAAGCAGCGGTACCGGCAGCTGCATCCCTAGTGATAGTGATTGCACACAGCCTGAAGCAGCGGTACCGGCAGTTACACCGCTAGTGACAGTGATGGCACACAGCCTGAAGCAGCAGTACCGGCAGCTGCATCGCTAGTGACAGTGATTGCACACAGCCTGAAGCAGCGGTACCAGCAGCTGCACTGCTAGTGACAGTGATTGCACACAGCCTAAAGCAGCGGTACCGGAAGCTGCACCGCTAGTGACAGTGATGGCACACAGCCTGAAGCAGCGGTACCGGCAGTTACACCGCTAGTGACAGTGATTGCACACAGCCTGAAGCAGCGGTACCGGCAGTTACACCGCTAGTGACAGTGATTGCACACAGCCTGAAGCAGCGGTACCGGCAGCTGCATCCCTAGTGATAGTGATTGCACACAGCCTGAAGCAGCGGTACCGGCAGTTACACCGCTAGTGACAGTGATGGCACACAGCCTGAAGCAGCAGTACCGGCAGCTGCATCGCTAGTGACAGTGATTGCACACAGCCTGAAGCAGCGGTACCAGCAGCTGCACTGCTAGTGACAGTGATTGCACACAGCCTAAAGCAGCGGTACCGGAAGCTGCACCGCTAGTGACAGTGATGGCACACAGCCTGAAGCAGCGGTACCGGCAGTTACACCGCTAGTGACAGTGATTGCACACAGCCTGAAGCAGCGGTACCGGCAGCTGCATCCCTAGTGACAGTGATTGCACACAGCCTGAAGCAGCGGTACCGGCAGTTACACCGCTAGTGACAGTGATTGCACACAGCCTGAAGCAGCGGTACAGGCAGCTGCATCCCTAGTGACAGTGATTGCACACAGCCTAAAGCAGCGGTACCGGCAGCTGAATCGCTAGTGACAGTGATTGTACACAGCCTGAAGCAGCGGTACCGGCAGCTGCACCGCTAGTGACAGTGATTGCACACAGCCTGAAGCAGCGGAACCGGCAGCTGCACCGCTAGTGACAGTGATTGCACACAGCCTGAAGCAGCGGTACCGGCAGCTGCATCCCTAGTGACAGTGATGGCACACAGCCTGAAGCAGCGGTACCGGCAGCTACATCGCTAGTGACAGTGATTGCACACAGCCTGAAGCAGCGGTACCAGCAGTTACACCGCTACTGTCAGTGATTGCACACAGCCTGAAGCAGCGGTACCGGCAGCTGCACCCCTAGTGACAGTGATTGCACACAGCCTGAAGCAGCGAAACCGGCAGTTACACCGCTAGTGACAGTGATGGCACACAGCCTGAAGCAGCGGTACCGGCAGTTACACCGCTAGTGACAGTGATTGCACACAGCCTGAAGCAGCGGTACCGGCAGCTGCATCCCTAGTGATAGTGATTGCACACAGCCTGAAGCAGCGGTACCGGCAGTTACACCGCTAGTGACAGTGATGGCACACAGCCTGAAGCAGCGGTACCGGCAGCTGCATCGCTAGTGACAGTGATTGCACACAGCCTGAAGCAGCGGTACCAGCAGCTGCACTGCTAGTGACAGTGATTGCACACAGCCTAAAGCAGCGGTACCGGAAGCTGCACCGCTAGTGACAGTGATGGCACACAGCCTGAAGCAGCGGTACCGGCAGTTACACCGCTAGTGACAGTGATTGCACACAGCCTGAAGCAGCGGTACCGGCAGCTGCATCCCTAGTGACAGTGATTGCACACAGCCTGAAGCAGCGGTACCGGCAGTTACACCGCTAGTGACAGTGATTGCACACAGCCTGAAGCAGCGGTACAGGCAGCTGCATCCCTAGTGACAGTGATTGCACACAGCCTGAAGCAGCGGTACCGGCAGCTGCATCGCTAGTGACAGTGATTGCACACAGCCTGAAGCAGCGGTACCGGCAATTTCAACGCTAGTGACAGTGATTGCACACAGCCTGAAGCAGCGGTACCGGCAGTTACACCGCTAGTGACAGTGATTGCACACAGCCTGAAGCAGCGGTACCGGCAGCTGCATCCCTAGTGACAGTGATTGCACACAGCCTGAAGCAGCGGTACCGGCAGTTACACCGCTAGTGACAGCGATTGCACACAGCCTGAAGCAGCGGTACCGGCAGCTGCACCGCTAGTGACAGTGATGGCACACAGCCTGAAGCAGCGGTACCGGCAGCTGCACCGCTAGTGACAGTGATTGCACACAGCCTGAAGCAGCGGTACCGGCAGTTACACCGCTAGTGACAGTGATTGCACACAGCCTGAAGCAGCGGTACCGGCAGCTGCATCCCTAGTGACAGTGATTGCACACAGCCTGAAGCAGCGGTACCGGCAATTACACCGCTAGTGACAGTGATTGCACACAGCCTGAAGCAGCGGTACCGGCAGCTGCATCCCTAGTGACAGTGATTGCACACAGCCTGAAGCAGCGGTACCGGCAGCTGCATCGCTAGTGACAGTGATTGCACACAGCATGAAGCAGCGGTACCGGCAGCTGCACCCCTAGTGACAGTGATTGCACACAGCCTGAAGCAGCGGTACCGGCAGCTGCACCGCTAGTGACAGTGATGGCACACAGCCTGAAGCAGCGGTACCGGCAGTTACACCGCTAGTGACAGTGATTGCACACAGCATGAAGCAGCGGTACCGGCAGTTACACCGCTAGGGACAGTAATTGCACACAGCCTGAAGCAGCGGTACCGGCAGCTGCATCCCTAGTGACAGTGATTGCACACAGCCTAAAGCAGCGGTACCGGAAGCTGCATCCCTAGTGACAGTGATGGCACACAGCCTGAAGCAGCGGTACCGGCAGCTGCATCGCTAGTGACAGTGATTGCACACAGCCTGAAGCAGCGGTACCAGCAGCTGCACTGCTAGTGACAGTGATTGCACACAGCCTAAAGCAGCGGTACCGGAAGCTGCACCGCTAGTGACAGTGATGGCACACAGCCTGAAGCAGCGGTACCGGCAGTTACACCGCTAGTGACAGTGATTGCACACAGCCTGAAGCAGCGGTACCGGCAGCTGCATCCCTAGTGACAGTGATTGCACACAGCCTGAAGCAGCGGTACCGGCAGTTACACCGCTAGTGACAGTGATTGCACACAGCCTGAAGCAGCGGTACAGGCAGCTGCATCCCTAGTGACAGTGATTGCACACAGCCTGAAGCAGCGGTACCGGCAGCTGCATCGCTAGTGACAGTGATTGCACACAGCCTGAAGCAGCGGTACCGGCAATTTCAACGCTAGTGACAGTGATTGCACACAGCCTGAAGCAGCGGTACCGGCAGTTACACCGCTAGTGACAGTGATTGCACACAGCCTGAAGCAGCGGTACCGGCAGCTGCATCCCTAGTGACAGTGATTGCACACAGCCTGAAGCAGCGGTACCGGCAGTTACACCGCTAGTGACAGCGATTGCACACAGCCTGAAGCAGCGGTACCGGCAGCTGCACCGCTAGTGACAGTGATGGCACACAGCCTGAAGCAGCGGTACCGGCAGCTGCACCGCTAGTGACAGTGATGGCACACAGCCTGAAGCAGCGGTACCGGCAGTTACACCGCTAGTGACAGTGATTGCACACAGCATGAAGCACCGGTACCGGCAGTTACACCGCTAGGGACAGTAATTGCACACAGCCTGAAGCAGCGGTACCGGCAGCTGCATCCCTAGTGACAGTGATTGCACACAGCCTGAAGCAGCGGTACCGGCATCTGCACCCCTAGTGACAGTGATTGCACACAGCCTGAAGCAGCGGTACCGGCAGCTGCATCCCTAGTGACAGTGATGGCACACAGCCTGAAGCAGCGGTACCGGCAGCTGCATCGCTAGTGACAGTGATTGCACACAGCCTGAAGCAGCGGTACCGGCAGCTGCACCCCTAGTGACATTGATTGCACACAGCCTGAAGCAGCGGTACCGGCAGCTGCACTGCTAGTGACAGTGATTGCACACAGCCTTAAGTAGCGGTGCCGGCAGCTGCACTGCTAATGACAGTGATTGCACACAGCGTGAAGAGGCAGTACCGGCAGCTGCTCTGCTAGTGATACGGTAGTGAAGGAACATGAACATGAAACAACGCTACCTTAGCTACACCGCTCGTGAAAGTGATTGAGTATAGAAATGAAGCGGCGCTACCACATTTTTACCGCTAGTGTCATAGATCAAACAGAAACCGGAAGCGTGACATTCATTGATGGTATTACAATTACTGAAAAATAATGACTGTTAAGACATTTGATATGAATCACTTCAGCCCCTATGCTATCGTATTCAACCTACCAGCAATATGGCCTGGATAAGTTATCTGAGTTGTAATGGAGGACCTACCACATGTCACCAACAGGCAGTGGGGTGGCAGGGCCAGCAAGCGTTGCTGTCGTTCCGCCGCAGCTATTGTTGCTATGCTGCAGCACGCCGAGCGTTTTGAACTTGGCCACCTAGTGCTGAGCCAGCAGTGCCATCCCCGACTGTCAGCAGGGGGACAAGGCCAGCGAGCGCCGTTGTTGCTGCCGCTGCGGCTAGTTGCTGTGCTGCAGCACGCTGAGCGTTTCGAGCAAGGCCAGCTAGGGCTGCTGTTTCTGCCGCTGCCGCCAAAGCAGCTTGTGTCGCCGGTACTGCCGCACATCGAGCGCTTGGTACACTGGAAAGAATGTAAGGGAGCATGTCATGCACATAACAGCAATGTTTAAGTTAGGATGCTTCAGCTTTCGTCCGGCAGAGCCTTAGGTAGTAAAATCTAATGCCTGGGGCACCGGCCATAGGCCCCGCAAGATATGGTCCTCATCAGCGTAATGCTGGCCGCCCTGCCAACCATGAACAGTCTAATTCTCCCTAAAATAAACTTAAATGCTCAGAAATCAAGAAAGGCACTTGTCTTTCTGCACCTCATAATGCGCTTCCCTCATGAGCCAGTCTCCCTGGAAAGAGCGGGTGGGGCACTACACCCATCGGAACGGCACTGTAATATGGGCGGGCGCTGTGCACAGTAAATAATGCGGGCGGGCAATGCAGGTGGTGGGGGCACTAGACCAATCTGCAGGATGGCGAGGCATATGGACGGCGCTGCCCATCAGGCGGGGCGCTGAGCATGTGCATGTGGTGATGGGGTGCTACGGATTCAATTATCGGTAGGGCACTGCAAAGAGGCCGGCGATAGGCATACCAGGACGTGCTAGTATACATGCAGGGCGCTGCCCATGCTCGGGGGAAATGTGCTTGCTAGAAGTGCGATGTGCATGCGGGCGCGGCGCTGCGCTTGGGCGATGTGCATATGGGCATGCATGGCGCCGCACATGCCAGACATGCATACTGAAATACGATTCCCACAGCTCTGACCCCAAACTGAGGGCTCTGCTACTGTATATTTCTGTTGCTGCATACTCTCCTCTTGTCGCAGCTGCTGACCGCTCGCTTAGGGCGGCCAAAGTTCTGAGCTGCCAGATAACTCTTGCACCTGTGCAAATGTTGGCAGGCTTCCGCTGCTGCAGCTTAGTGATCTTTTGAAAGCTCCTTAGAAGCCTTGGGGAGCTAATAATAAAATTTCCCACGTACCTGTAGTAGCTCAGTAGTCAGACCGGTCGTCACAGTGACTGAGCTCTCAAGCGCCCTATGCGCTCCACGACCTCTCTTCGTCAAAGAGAACTAGCCTTCCCAGTAAGTTCAAGTCTTACCAAAGTAATGATAATTCTGATCGTACCGTAGATTTTATTTGCCTTCCCTCGGGTATCAATTAATTATTTCTTTTAATGCTGCCCTCGGGGCAAAATCAGTTGTTTAATGCTGCCCTCTGGGCAGATTTTTTTGTTTAATCCGTTCCCTCGGCACCGACAATCGCTTAAGAGCAGTGTTAAAGGCCTCACAGCTGCCATGTATTTCATCCAGTTCAGCACTCAAATCAGCAGAGAAAAAATCATCGAGGCACACTCAACAACACTGATGACCCTCAACATGGTGCCGGTACAACATGCAAGCCTCCCATCGATGTCTTTGTAGATATAGTACCGGCACTACTCGAAACAAATGAGTTCAAGGCTTGCACTTAACTGAGTGGCTGCCCTTGATGACACACTAAGAGCACCCCTTGCCCTTTCTCACGCCCCCCTTAGACACTGCTCTGAGCCCCTGTGTATCTAGCTCTTTCAACATCCATCCCTCCATTGCGCGTGCCCTTTCGTAAGCAGTGGGTGTTGGCCCCAGCCCAGCCAGGCTCCTCAGCCATCATGAATGCTGGGTCCATGTCATGCTGGGGACACGATCCCCAAGGGAGCATATCAGATGAGAGATCGAAACCAGAAGGCCATCACATGACATCGAAATAAGAACGCATGTCAGAAGAGAGATCGAAAGAAGAGGGCTGACCAGATGAGAGATCGAAACCAGAAGGCCATCACATGACATTGAAATAAGAACGCATGTCAGAAGACAGATCGAAAGAAGAGGGCTGACCAGGTGAGAGATCGAAACAAGAAGGCCATCACATGAGATCGAAATAAGAACACATGTCAGAAGAGCCAGAGATCGAAATGAGAGGGCTGACCAGGTGAGAGATCGAAATCAGAAGGCCATCACATGAGATCGAAATAAGAACCTAGTAGGTCTGAAGAGAGATCGAAATAAGAAAGCAGACCCTGTGACACTTAAGCCATCACGCTAGACCTTGAACGTGCAGCCTCTTTACGAACAGCGCTTGAAAGCTCAGCTCTATCTTGTACCGGTACGTGAAAAATGCGGTACCCGTTGTACCAGACGTCGAATACCGTTGTAAACGAACGGCGACAGGCGGTCGCGACAGGGGCCTCGAGGACAGCGATTTTCGATCTGATTAATATTTAAATGTTCGCGCCCCTCACCCCAAATAATGAATATTTGATGTATCCCTCGGGCATAACCCTCACCCCCAAACAACATTAATTATGAGGGAAGGCTAACCGAATCTACGGTATTCAAAGCCTGCAAGGCGTGAACAAAAACAAAGCACTGTCGGAAGTTGTTATAAGTTGGTTGTCTACGGTACAGAGGCGATAGGTGTTTGTGTCATTCGCCGTTGAGATTCACTACAACCAGCTTAGTTATAATTGCAAGCTTAAGTATTTCAAACCTATAGATGTTCATTTGGCTCGTCAGTGGCCACGCCTGTTTGCCGTCTGAAACGAGGTGCGTTCAAGCCTCGGGCCTTCCAGTGGCCTGAAATGGAGGTCGAATCAAGCGCCAAATCAAGCGCTCTCATGTTACCGACGTGGTCCGTGCCTCCAAGGGTGCGCGCTGCTGGGGCACAGCCAGACTGCTTAACCCCGCCTGCTCTGCGTCACACACAATTTTCCACGCTCCACTGGTCCATTGCCCTAGCCTGTTCCACCCTACCGGCCGGGCCAGGTCCTCCCTCCTTTTTACTGGGGGCCATTCAGTGGTGGCGGCCTTTGCTTCCTCTACCGCCTGAAGATCTGCAAGTTTCCTGATCATCTGATTTCCACCACGGGGCATCGTCCCACTCTCCTCTTTAACGCGTCGTGCAGCACTTGCCACTCCCAGCGGCCTCTTCTGCGTCGCGTATTCTGGCCCACTGCATAGATCCGCGCCCCGTAGCTGCGACACAGCCGTGTTTGGATCTGGAGCCGACTCAGATGCACCTCCTACCAGTTTCAACCACTGCGCGTATTCCAGGCCCTGCCTCAAAAAATTCGGGGTTGATTGGGGCACTGGCTCACCTCGGCCGATCTTTGTGTGCGACACTGCCGTATCTAGATCCAAAACCAACTCAGGGGTGCCTCCTCCCAGCTTCAACCACTGCGCATATTCCAGGCCCTGCCTCAAAAAATCCGGGGTTGATTGGGGCACTGGCTCATCTCGGCCGATCTCTGTGTGCGACACCTGGAGATCCATCTTGGCCTCGCTGCTCCGTGTCCCTGCCCCGAGGTTCCTCTGGCCCGCTACCCTCTCCAACACCACCGGTCTGCGACCTCACAGTGGGTGGCTCCGAGGTCGGGTCAAAGGTTCCTTCCTCAGGTACTGGCCATTGCTCCGCATCCAAGCTCAGCCTGGGGGGGTCCTGCACGGTGCCGCCTCGTCCGATCCCTATGCGCGTCATGGGATGCTCTGCTGATCCCTGTGTTGTCAGTCGCGCGGCTCTCTGATCCGTTTCACTGCGATCCTGGACAGCGATCCTTCACAGCGATCGGGTGCGGCTGTGCCAGCTACCAGTCGATCCTGGACAGCGATCCTTCACAGCGATCCTGAACAGTGACCTGCACAGCGATCCTTCACAGCGATCCGCCAAACGCCTGTGGATCTCCTCGGCGCACGTCACGCCTCTGCTCAGACTGTCTTGCCTGCACACAGTTCTGGGCCACTGAAATCTCGGCCTCAGCAATCCACTTAATCACTGATCCGCAGATCCACTTCTGTCAACACTTGGGAATTTGCACTCCACCACAAAGGCAAGTCCAGGTGCACAGGCAATAATCAGATGGGTTAATAACTCCACAGCCTGATCTTCAAGCTTTTACCCAAAGCTCTTCACAGCCGGGGTTTGCAAGATCTGATTTGAAACGAAAAGCCCTAGCAGAATGCTGCGACAGAGGTTTTGGCACCGTAGGTCGCGTGCTCCTCAGGGCGAGCGCCGTAGATCACGTAGGTTGGGGATGACCAGTGATCTGGATGGGGCTCGCTTGTCACTTGCTTATGCTATCACCACTTTCCGTGGTGCTTGAATTGACTGCAGTGTAAGGTACAAATATTCAAGCTCTCGTAGGCTAGCTAGTATCTAGGGATTCTAGCCGGTGCAGATTACATGAAGAGGTTTGTCCTTCAAAAAGGGACAAAGTAAGTGTCAAGCGTGCAAGCCGGGATTCAAAGGTCCCGGCAAGCCCTATTTACTAAGTACGGGAAATCCTGCCTCAGACTTTTCGAAAGTGGGAAGCTGGGCTCCTAACCTAGAAAAGGGGGCTCCGCAGAGAAGATGCGGAGTCTCCGAAGCCGCGTCAGCGGCAAATACGGTTCTGGCACGTTTACTGCATTATACCGTGACAGTCTTGCCCCCTAGGGCACCAAGGACCTCTTCAGTGGTTCCAGAGCCTTATCGGTTCGATACTGTCGCAGTTTCATTGACAGAACCTTGCCGTCGGCTCGAAAGAGTCTTGAGACACGCGCGCTGGGCACTCGCGTCCCTTAGACCCGTCAGGGCTGAATAATTCGAATTCTCGAGTCGACTCCAGCCCAGTGTCCAAATCAGGGCCAACCCCAGAGCAGAACGACAGTATCCATTACTGGGCGGACAAGCTTGGCGGAGCTGACGGATTTCCAGCACTTGTACCAAGCCCCAGGCACGCGCTTGTTGCGCTGACTGACGCTAGTAAGTGTCGTAACCTGAGTTGTTCGACTCCGACGGTTTGAATTCCGTACCTTCCAGTCCTTGACCAGTCCAATTTATAAGCACATTATCGCTGGACATTATACACAGTCGTAGTGCAGCAGACAAGCTCACAATCCATTACTGGACGTAGGCGCAAAGGATGTTAGTTCACACACCCCTACAACTAAGCCAGATTGGGAATGTGAGCTTATGCCACCACACTGAAATGATGTCCCATGTTTGCACACAGCGAGGAGATGCAAAGAATGCCAAGCAAGCTCAAATTGTGTGTGTTTGTGTATGTGAAAGCATGGCTTAGTATACCTATCCAGACATAGGGTACCCTGCAAGTAAATGACGTTACACCTCTGCTTTTGTTTCGTTCTGTCCATGCAAGTAAAATCATCCATTCATAATCGCATCCCAGAGGAGGGGAAAAGGTTGGGATGAGATTGAGCACATGAGCCATAACGCTCAGGCCAACCACTGGCTTATTGCAACTGTACAAGGCTGAGGTACCAAAGGGGCAAGACAGCTAGCTGTGGATGATACTCAGCACATACGTTATATAGATATATTGTAAAAGTATCCTGCATTTACAGATGGTAAGCGTATACCTACAAAACAGTCATGATAATGTACATAAGGGATGAAATGCTAACGAGTCATTTTCAAATGGACATAGAACCCGTATCGTAAGCCTTACTACGCCACCCACTAAAAAGAATCGGCTTTGGCCACCTCTCATTAAGCGGTGTATAGTATTTCAATATGAATGAGGCCAGACCACAAGTCCAATGGGGAACATACCTAGGCCGGCCGACAGCCAGTGGCCCAAGCAGACTGAATGGCTTCCTGCTCCCCCAATCGCAAGCCGCGACGTAGCTGAATGGTAGCTGAAGTGCGCTGATACAAACAGTGCAATCATCCCTGAGGCTGTAGGCGCAGCAGCCCTATTAGCCCCGACAGGCTACCTACCCGCTGGCCTGCTGCAACGAGGCCGGCGGATGTGGTACTCCCCGCCAGTCCCCGGGGCAGACCATCCTCTAGCGCGGCCAGCAGGAGGCAGCGGCACCGGAGGGGTATGGACCTTCGTACCAGATGGCAGCAGCCAGAACATGGGGCTGTTGTAGGACCTTTCGCTGTCAACAGTCGCCGCAGCAGTGTCCAGCAGCTCAGCAGCGGCACTGGTGCCGCCTTCGGCCACCTCGCTCAGAGTCTGCTGGACGGAATAGAAGCGCGCAAGGCGTCCGACTTCGTGCTCCTCATAAGGTTGGCAGCAGAGCAGTGAGGCCGTCTCCCCCCTCTGTCTGCTCCTCCATGAGGCTGAAGTCTCGATGTCATGGTCTTGGCATTCCTGGCCCCTTGCTTGGCCTTGCCCATCCAGCCCTGCCCCGTTACCTCATTGATCAAGAACACTCCGTCACCAGTGGGGTCAGGCACAGAGGCAGTAGTTGCTTTAGTTAGAAATCGATGGCGTCACAGGGCAGCGTGGGGGGGCATGGTGCATTCAGCCCATCAGCTTTGACCACTAGCTGTAGGCCGATAATATTTGATTCCCCATCAGCCCAATGATGACCGACCAGCAGTCTTAAAAGGTGGTGTGTTGGTCATGTAGGCACTAAAGCAAACACTGACCAACAAAACTGTCTGGGAGGGTGCAGCATGCCATGAGGTCCAGCAGGATGCATTGAAGTCACCGGCCATGTCGACCCCTTCTGCCATCCCTACTGGTAACAAGTCACTTAACTACCGGGAGAGGCTGCATGCGCTACTCCGCTGAATTCTGCAGGAAATGTATTGAAGTTCCGTTTTTCACCGCCCCCGTGACCTCAGCAGCTACTGCCCAGCTCCAGCCTCGCTGATCAGAGCAGCTTCTGCCACGCACCTGACCCACCCACCTGCTTGGAGCTGATGCGCCCGGACGGCCCTTCCTCAATCCAGGCCCCCTTGAGGTGGCGCCTCCTACGGCCAGCTGTCGGATGCTCTTTGTGCCCTCTGACCGCACCCAGGCCCCAGCTACGTCGTCCTCCTTGCCGCCCAGCAGGTGGCGAGGGTCATGCGCAGTCTGGCAATCAGAGTGGGTCAGCAGGATGTGCTGGCGGGAGCTGGCAGCACCGTCGCCATCAGCGACACACCTGACGGGGGGGGGGGCGGGCGGGCGGCAGCATGGGATTGAAATACCTATGCATTTTTGTGGGGCCTGATGGACACCTGCTTCTTGGCTGCCAGTTTCCGGCGAACACTACTGGGCCATTGACTTTGGGTACATCAGCTGTAAATACTGAAATGTGAAAATGCGGCATGGGTCAGAATTCAAGGACCTGCAGCATGCAGGCCTTAGTTGAAGGCTGGATCACATCATTTGTATTGCAGGACTAGTATTACCCAGGACACAAGACCAAGCAACGAGTCGACCAACTCTGGAATTTTGCCAGCCTTGCCAGCATGGCTTCACACCTGCCACCAACATGCTGACTGCATACGACACACATTTGCTAAGCTGAAGCCTGGCTGCGCCCTTTAAAAATATATTCGCCCATGGGGCATAAATTGAGGAAATCTCACATGTGGCCGAAGAAAGGGCACCCTAACTACATGCTTGAATTAATTACAATGGTATTCAATTGAAACCTGAATTTGAAGCCTACTTTTGAAATCTGAATTGTAAACTTGCTTACAATTTGGACGTTGCTCTCTTGAGCTCGACCATGTGGATCTCCTCACCTTACTTGGGGAACGCAGATCCGCAGACAAAGCGCCTCACACGGTGTGCCACCCCGCCTTCGTAGAGCACCCCATGCAGCCGAGCCATCACGGGCGCCGGCGCAGCAGCGGCCGCTTTGTGGTCTGATTGGCGTCAGCTGATTCGCCGACTGCTGTCCAAGGGACTGACACTGGAATCAGCAGCGCTCTTGCTAGTAGCACCAGCCGCTGTTGGCTGGGGTAGCGTTGGGGGCCATGGGGATAGGCAATAGGGGGCCCTTACTGCTGCAGCTCCTAATGGAAAAGCTGATGATAACGCTGATGGTGATGATGCAGAGGCAGCGATGCTTCTGCTGTTTCGTATGGTAGACTCTGTCTGCTGGACAGGTAGCCACACACCGGTACATTTGTATGTGTACCGGTGTGTGGCTACCTGTCCGCTGTTATGTTATCAGCAGGGCTGATGATGGCACTGTCTGCCTGCCTGTGTGGGGCACTGTCTGCCTGTCTGTGTGGGATTCTTCCTTGAATCCTTGTCACTCACCCCTGCAGTTCCAGAAAGCACTTTTGAATTGTGTGTGTGTCCTGCAAGAATTACTTCAACTTCAAGGGTCGAAGGAGCCATGCTGTTGCTGTTTTTCTGCTGCTGCTGCTGCTGCTGCAGCAGCTGTTGCTGGGTGGCACCGGCGCTGCTGAGGCTACCGGATCCTGAATCAGCCGCAGTAGCAGCAGCCTCGGCACGCCTGCTGGATGACATGAAATCTACCATGGTCCTGGCCTGCTCCTTGGACTGGGCCCGCTGATTCGCACCCGTGCGGATATTTTAGCGGCGTCATGCTCCACATGGCGTAGCTTGAGATTCAAATGGTCGCTCGTGCCCAGGCAATCTAGCGCCGAGGACGCCCCGGGCATTGGAGACGAGCTCCTGGGGCTGGCTCTATCTCTTGCCTATTGCGTCCCTGCTGGACATCCTGACTGTATCCCTTAACCCCAAATAACGTTCAGTATGTGTGAAGGTAAAGCAAATGTACATTAGTGCTGGGATGCTACCTTAAACTATGTGGTGGTCATGGGGTTGAGGAAGCGCACATCTGACACGATGATGGTTGGGCGCACGTAGCGGCTACCGTAGCTCTGCACCTAGCCATTAGCTGTGAAGTGAAGCTCCTTCAGGGCCTGACCGAAAAACTCCACCATGTCGGTGCGCTCAGCCTCCCCGTGGACCAGGACATCCAAGCCCAGGGCCTCCTGGGAACCGGGTGGAAGATGGAAGGTGCACGGGGGGGTCAGTGGGTAAGGGGTAGGTGAGGGGCCTCTAAGTGAGAGTGACAGGTAGATACCATGCACCGCATGCACCAATGCATTGCCATGCATTGGAAAGTGCAGGAAGGGTCAGTGGGTAAGGGGTAGGCGAGGGGCACAGGGCCTCATGGTGATCAGATAGGGAATGAGGGGTGACAGAGGAAGGGGATGTGAGAGGGGAAGGGTTCAGAAGTCAAGGACCCAAGGCCTCTAAGCGAAGGTGTACAGTGGACATCATACACAATGGCAGGGCATGGCAATGCACTTTCGTGCATTGGCATGCATTAGAGGGGGGAAGGTCAATGCACATAATCTGAGAGCAAGCATGCACCTAAAAGTGAAGACGTGCAGAAGATGAACACTCACCCGGCGTTTTGTTGAGCATGACAGAGGAAGGACGCCACCTGTTGTAACTCAAGCATTTTTTGCATGATGTTGCATGGGTTTTGCCTCATGGTAATGGCGCGGATGTGGCTACGAACCCAAGCTGCGTTGTTTCCTAAACTTCCACGCCCAAATAGGGCGTAGCTTTCTTTTTTTCTTGCTTCAGTTGCTTTTGTTCCTGATGGCTAGTGAGTGTGTGTGGTGGACGGATGCAGCCACAATCCAGGCTAGGACTAAGTCATCAAGCCCGCTGCTGTCTAGTTGAATTATAAAACAAGGTTTACTAAGCGCTTGACCTCCCCCACCTGAACTCCCACTATCATGCCAATATGTGTGCCCATGGCCTGGTCGTACTCCGCTCGGGTGGCCTTGCCTGCTCGGTAAGTGGCCCATGCAGCACGCACGGCTAAACACAGTAGAGAAGAAAACAAAGGTATAAAATCTGGATGGTTTTCCAGGCGATGGACAGTTGGAAAGATGAAAGGAAAGAAAGGGCGGCTGCCAAACACATTTAAGGCACGGACACCAAACAAATCCATCTGGGCGGCATGATTAAAGGGAGCAGTGCGCCCGATCCCATGTGCAATTCACAGTTGATAACGAATCCATGGTCTGGTCAAGAATGAGCATAAGCTGATAAGCATGACTAGTTCAGGTTGCTTGCATGGTAGTATGGGATAATCAAGCCCACTCCATTCTCATATGACACCTGCCAACTAGTGCAGTGGATCAGTCTCATGTTTATCTCCAGATTCCAACCAAATGCCAAGATCCCTTAGCCCTAGCAAGATCCCTTGGCCCTAGCAAGATCCCTTAGCCCTAGCAGGACAGCATCCCTCCCCTCCCCACCTGCTACTGTCATCTCGGCAGTCGTGAGGATCCAGCGCTTACCAGATGTCTGTGGGAAGCTTCCGATGGTGGTGGTGGGGAAGGATGGGATCTGGATCTGCTGCAGCCGCCTGGACAAGTCGGGCTCAGACCGGGTGAGGAGATACTTGGTGGACAACTCGTCAGTGGCAGCAGCGGTAGCAGCAACACCAAGAGTGGCTGCAGCACTAAGAACGTCCGGCTGCTGGGCGACAAGGTGAGCGACCTCAGAGATCTCAGCGAGTTTCTGTACCGGATTTGAGAGGGGGGTGGCAGCATGACAGGCGTAATAAGGGGAGGAAGAAAGAGACTCTGGCAGAATCAAGGTGACAAGCGGGCAGACATTTGATATGGTAACTGGTACTGGCAGGGAGAACTGGTACAATATCAGGGACCACATTACACTGGAGGATATGGGGATGCATTCAATGGCATGGCAATGCCCACTGGCACTAAGTTGCATGGAAATTCGAGGTTTACTGACACTGGCTTGCATGGTGCTACATGCGCTTGCTTGCATGGCAATGCACAATCCCCCCAGGACTCGCTGGCAGGGCAATCCCAAGCCCACTGTCAGCACTCACCTGCACAGCAAAGGCCAGGCGCAGCCTCAGGTCCGAATCGATGCTCTTGAACGGCTCTCCGTCCAGGCTGTATGGCAGGTGCTGCAGAGGAGTGGATGAGATCACCACCATTCGGGCGGGAGCCACGCCAGCGGCAATCAGGGAGCGCAAGACACCCGCGGCTTCTCCTGTAACAGTGGAACCATGGAAGAGCACAACCTTAATTCATGACTTTACAAGCGAGCTGCATTAGGAACAGTGCCTGACGCCACAGTACAAGTGGCATAGAGTGTGTGAAAGGCTTATTACTGTGTGATTCCGCTCCTATCAGTGGGAGACTTCACCAAACCTGCCAGCCGGCACTGGCTGCATTATTGTTCTTCCCTCTCCCCCCCGGACACACACAAGCAGTGGTACTTGAACCCAGCTCCACACCTGTTCTGTCCGCCCACACAGAGCGTCCGTCCACGACACCCGCACCCAGGTCCAAGCCAGCAGGCCAGCCGTGCGTCTGCACCCACTCCAGGTTGCGGTTGGCAAAGGCGGAGCCTGTAACCTGAGGGAAGCAGTGGCCGCATGGTAGGTTTGGATGTTAGGCTGTGGTGCGCTGTATGTGTGCAGTGGTGCATGGGTGCATGGCAGGCAGGAAAGGATCGAATGTAGATGTGACGAGAGAAGAGTCAGCAGGTCTTACTCTGGATTAAGCAAGGCAGTGTGGCAGGCTAAATAAAGTAAATGCAATGCATGTTTGAAAGATGCTGAAGGTGAAACTTCACACCCGTCTTCCTGGCTTAAGTTTAAAATCCACACCCTTCTTCCTGGCTTGAGTTTAAACTTCACACCCTTCTTCCTGGCTGAAGTTGAAACTCCACACCTTCCTTCCTGGCTGAAGTTGAAATTACACACCCTCCTTCCTGGCTTACCCCGGGGAAGTCCAAGTGCTGGCAAGCCACTGGCAGCTTGACCGCCCAGCTGTACACATCCTCCCCGAGATCATCATGGAAGGAGACAAGGGACAGCCGCAGGCCGCATCTGGCCGCAACACCAGACAGGCGCTGGTAGGCGTCCTCAAAGCTGGCCTGCAGGCCCGACCCGCTTGAGGTGACGAGGGAGTGCTCATGCAGCTGGACCTCCCCAACCTGGTGGCGGGGTCAAGGGAGCACGCAATACATATTCAGGGGAGAGCGTGGTGCCAGGTGCAGGCGGAGGGGAGTGGTACCTGCTTGCATCATACATATTCAGGGGAGAGCGTGGTGCCAGGTGCAGGCGGAGGGGAGTGCTACCTGCTTGCATCATACATATTCAGGGGAGAGCGTGGTGCCAGGTACAGGCGGAGGGGAGTGCTACCTGCTTGCATCATACATATTCAGGGGAGAGCGTGGTGCCAGGTGCAGGCGGAGGGGAGTGCTACTTGCTTGCATCAGGTTCTTCCCTGAGTAATCAACCCGAGTTCTGACAGCTTTGCCAGCAGCTCCTCGTACACTGGCAGAAGGGTGGATAGAGCCGCTGGGGTCGATGTGGCGCCCCGGGCCAGAAAGACAAATGTCACAGGACCGGAATCAAAGAAAGAGGGGGGACGCAATCAGCTTAAGTGGTTCTGTTTTTAGGACCGGAAAGATAATGGAATGCAAGTGGGCCCTGATCAGGCCAGAGAGGGGTGTGTGTGGAAGATGCATATATCATGCCCTGATTTACTGGGGCTGTATGATTCATTATCCCTAAATATAGATAAGAAGGGTATGCTGGCTTGTAGGTATCATGAGGTACACGGGCGGGTGGGAGGGAGATGGGTCCCAAAGCTCGCTTCTCCTGGTGGCGTCATGAGGTAAGATTTCATGAGGCCATACAACTCAGCTTCACCCGTGGTATTGCTGGGGCACCTGCTGGTGCACAACGCAGTAGATCTAAGCTCTCAGCTGTCATGCCGTGCCAGTCCTAGGTGTATCCTTGTGGCTAGTCATGGCGGCTCACCGAGGATGCAAGGCACAGCTGCCTTCTCCCCCAGCAGGGCCTGCCCACGGCGCACTCGGGCAAGCACGTGCGCCAGGTTGGGGTGCAGCACAAAGCCCGCCTCAAGCCCCGGAACCTGTATGCAGCGCAGACCGTTCGAAGATTTGTTTTGAACTGACAGGCCCCGGGGCTTAGTCCTGTATGGTAGTGACATATAAGTGACATTGGCCCGAAGGTGCACTCCATTCCTTAATCATTTCCCCAGGAAACCAAGGGGTTAAATGTAGCTTCCCTTTGCAAGCAGGCAAATGAGGTGTGTGTATGTGTTATGTGTACTCCGTGGCCAACATAGGCGATGCCACCTGCCTGCCAGCTCCCCCGCCTCATCCCCCTCTCACCCACCTGTCAACTCCCCGACTCAGAACCCTCTCACCTACCTGCCTGCTCCCCCCCTCAGCCCCCTCACACCCACCTGTCAACTCCCCGACTCAGAACCCTCTCACCTACCTGCCTGCTCCCCCCCTCAGCCCCCTCACACCTGCCTGCCAGCTCCCCCGCCTCAGCCCCCTCTCACCCGCCTGCCAGCACCCCGTCTCAGCCCCCTCTCACCTACCTGCCTGCTCCCCCCCTCAGCCCCCTCACACCTGCCTGCCAGCTCCCCCCCCTCAGACCCCTCTCACCCACCTGCCCGCTCCCCCCCCTCAGATCCCTCACACCCGCCTGCCAGCTCCCCCCCCTCAGACCCCTCTTACCCGCCTGCCAGCTCCCCCCCCTCAGATCCCTCACACCCGCCTGCCAGCTCCCCGACTCAGACCACTCTCCCCCGCCTGTCAGCTCCCCCGCCTCAGCCCCCTCTCACCCGCCTGCCAGCTCCCTCGCCTCAGCCCCCCTCTTACCTGCCTGCCAGCTCCCCCGCCTCAGCCCCCTCTCACCCGCCTGCCAGCTCCCCCGCCTCAGCCCCCTCTCACCCGCCTGCCAGCTCCCCCGCCTCAGCCCCCTCTCACCCGCCTGCCAGCTTCACCGCCTTGGCCCCCTCTCAACCGCCTGCCTGCTCCCCTGCTTCGGCCCCCTCTCACCCGCCTTCCCGCTCCCCCGCCTCAGCCCCCTTCCTACCCGCCTGCCAGCTCCCCCGCCTCAGCCCCCGTCTTACCCGCCTGCCAACTCCCCCGCCTCAGCCCCCTCTCACCCGCCTGCCAGCTCCCCCGCCTCAGCCCCCTCTCACCCGCCTGCCAGCTCCCCCGCCTCAGTCCCCTCTCACCCGCCTGCCAGCTCCCCCGCCTCAGTCCCCTCTCACCCGCCTGCCAGCTCCCCCGCCTCAGCCCCCTCTCACCCGCCTGACAGCTCCCCCGCCTCAGCCCCCTCACACCCGCCTGTCAGCTCCCCCGCCTCAGCCCCTCTCACCCGCCTGCCAGCTCCCCCGCCTCAGCCCCTTCTCACCCGCCTGCCAGCACCCCGTCTCAGCCCCCCTCTTACCCGCCTGCCAGCTCCCCCGCCTCAGCCCCCTCTCCCCCGCCTGCCAGCTCCCCCGCCTCAGCCCCCTCTCACCCGCCTGCCAGCTCCCCCGCCTCAGTCCCCTCTCACCCGCCTGCCAGCTCCCCCGCCTCAGTCCCCTCTCACCCGCCTGCCAGCTCCCCCGCCTCAGCCCCCTCTCACCCGCCTGACAGCTCCCCCGCCTCAGCCCCCTCACACCCGCCTGTCAGCTCCCCCGCCTCAGCCCCTCTCACCCGCCTGCCAGCTCCCCCGCCTCAGCCCCTTCTCACCCGCCTGCCAGCACCCCGTCTCAGCCCCCCTCTTACCCGCCTGCCAGCTCCCCCGCCTCAGCCCCCTCTCCCCCGCCTGCCAGCTCCCCCGTCTCAGCCCCCTCTCACCCGCCTGCCAGCTCCCCCGCCTCAGTCCCCTCTCACCCGCCTGCCAGCTCCCCCGCCTCAGTCCCCTCTCACCCGCCTGCCAGCTCCCCCGCCTCAGTCCCCTCTCACCCGCCTGCCAGCTCCCCCGCCTCAGCCCCCTCTCACCCGCCTGACAGCTCCCCCGCCTCAGCCCCCTCACACCCGCCTGTCAGCTCCCCCGCCTCAGCCCCTCTCACCCGCCTGCCAGCTCCCCCGCCTCAGCCCCTTCTCACCCGCCTGCCAGCACCCCGTCTCAGCCCCCCTCTTACCCGCCTGCCAGCTCCCCCGCCTCAGCCCCCTCTCCCCCGCCTGCCAGCTCCCCCGCCTCAGCCCCCTCTCACCCGCCTGCCAGCTCCCCCGCCTCAGTCCCCTCTCACCCGCCTGCCAGCTCCCCCGCCTCAGTCCCCTCTCACCCGCCTGCCAGCTCCCCCGCCTCAGCCCCCTCTCACCCGCCTGACAGCTCCCCCGCCTCAGCCCCCTCACACCCGCCTGTCAGCTCCCCCGCCTCAGCCCCTCTCACCCGCCTGCCAGCTCCCCCGCCTCAGCCCCTTCTCACCCGCCTGCCAGCACCCCGTCTCAGCCCCCCTCTTACCCGCCTGCCAGCTCCCCCGCCTCAGCCCCCTCTCCCCCGCCTGCCAGCTCCCCCGTCTCAGCCCCCTCTCACCCGCCTGCCAGCTCCCCCGCCTCAGTCCCCTCTCACCCGCCTGCCAGCTCCCCCGCCTCAGTCCCCTCTCACCCGCCTGCCAGCTCCCCCGCCTCAGTCCCCTCTCACCCGCCTGCCAGCTCCCCCGCCTCAGCCCCCTCTCACCCGCCTGACAGCTCCCCCGCCTCAGCCCCCTCACACCCGCCTGTCAGCTCCCCCGCCTCAGCCCCTCTCACCCGCCTGCCAGCTCCCCCGCCTCAGCCCCTTCTCACCCGCCTGCCAGCACCCCGTCTCAGCCCCCCTCTTACCCGCCTGCCAGCTCCCCCGCCTCAGCCCCCTCTCCCCCGCCTGCCAGCTCCCCCGCCTCAGCCCCCTCTCACCCGCCTGCCAGCTCCCCCGCCTCAGTCCCCTCTCACCCGCCTGCCAGCTCCCCCGCCTCAGTCCCCTCTCACCCGCCTGCCAGCTCCCCCGCCTCAGCCCCCTCTCACCCGCCTGACAGCTCCCCCGCCTCAGCCCCCTCACACCCGCCTGTCAGCTCCCCCGCCTCAGCCCCTCTCACCCGCCTGCCAGCTCCCCCGCCTCAGCCCCTTCTCACCCGCCTGCCAGCACCCCGTCTCAGCCCCCCTCTTACCCGCCTGCCAGCTCCCCCGCCTCAGCCCCCTCACACCCGCCTGTCAGCTCCCCCGCCTCAGCCCCTCTCACCCGCCTGCCAGCTCCCCCGCCTCAGCCCCTTCTCACCCGCCTGCCAGCACCCCGTCTCAGCCCCCCTCTTACCCGCCTGCCAGCTCCCCCGCCTCAGCCCCCTCTCCCCCGCCTGCCAGCTCCCCCGTCTCAGCCCCCTCTCACCCGCCTGCCAGCTCCCCCGCCTCAGTCCCCTCTCACCCGCCTGCCAGCTCCCCCGCCTCAGTCCCCTCTCACCCGCCTGCCAGCTCCCCCGCCTCAGTCCCCTCTCACCCGCCCGCCAGCTCCCCCGCCTCAGCCCCCTCTCACCCGCCTGACAGCTCCCCCGCCTCAGCCCCCTCTCACCCGCCTGTCAGCTCCCCCGCCTCAGCCCATCTCACCCGCCTGCCAGCTCCCCCGCCTCAGCCCCTTCTCACCCGCCTGCCAGCACCCCGTCTCAGCCCCCCTCTTACCCGCCTGCCAGCTCCCCCGCCTCAGCCCCCTCTCCCCCGCCTGCCAGCTCCCCCGCCTCAGCCCCCTCTCACCCGCCTGTCAGCTCCCCCGCCTCAGTCCCCTCTCACCCGCCTGCCAGCTCCCCCGCCTCAGTCCCCTCTCACCCGCCTGCCAGCTCCCCCGCCTCAGCCCCCTCTCACCCGCCTGACAGCTCCCCCGCCTCAGCCCCCTCTCACCTGCCTGCCAGCTCCCCCCCCTCAGCCCCCTCACACCCGCCTGCCAGCTCCCCCGCCTCAGCCCCCTCTCACCCGCCTGCCAGCACCCCGTCTCAGCCCCCTCTCACCCGCCTGCCAGCTCCCTCGCTTCGGCCCTCTCCCACCAGGTATTGGTAGTCGGTGTCATACAGCTTGCTCATGTCCAGGGCAGGGTTCCTGTCATTGCTGCGAGCCATGGCAAAGCATTGATCCAGGCCTCAAAGGTGCTGCAGGATCAAAAACCACAATTTGTATACACAGATGTTATGAATTCAAATTAAAAAAACTGGTAGGGCGCGTCAAGGTGTAACTTCCTAAAATACTGGCATTTTTTGTCTTGGAGTGGTCGTGGCTGACATGGGAGAATTAAGAAATGCAACCACAAGTCCAAAAGCCTTCATGACAGCGAGAGGGGTCATGACCGAAAGCACCTAGATCAAGCATTCACCTGAAAGCGCTTGGGTGTGCCCCCCAGCCAGAACATGGTGTCCAGGACATGGTCATACAGTGTGGAGTCCAGCGCAATGGATTGGATCCCGGCAGCAGCCTGCGCCCCCCAGGCCTCAGCCTCCACGGCTTGGAGGGAGCTGAGGAGGTCCGACTCAGACGACGTACCCTTCCAATACCTGAGGGGCAACAGCAACAAAACAGGCTGGCAGCAGCTCCTCAGGGGAAACAGCAGTACAGCACCAAAACAAGCAGCCTGTAGGTCCTGAGCCCATCACGAGGGTTAGGGATCTGTTGCACCCAGTCATAAATATTGTTGTGATTGCAGTTTATAGATCAATGCAGCCAGTCTCCAAAATTGAAGCATCTCGTAGCATCAGGCATCCCATGCATCCCAGGCATCCCATGCAGATTGAGGGGGAG
This sequence comes from Limnomonas spitsbergensis, assembly GCA_037349105.1. Lineage (NCBI taxonomy): Eukaryota > Viridiplantae > Chlorophyta > Chlorophyceae > Chlamydomonadales > Limnomonas > Limnomonas spitsbergensis. The sequence goes on from JAYJMM010000031.1 coordinate 93,633, forward strand.
CAGCAGCAATATGCCATTTGATCGTGTTCGTTGGGTGCAAAGCTCTGGGTACAGATGTGGGTACGTCGGGCCACGATTGCGATCGTCGCAGGCGTTCGTCGTGTACCTCATGATGTGTATGTACTTTGAATGCAGGGTATTTCCAGACAAGTACGAACACAAAAGTGGGCACGCCTTCGATGACTACGAGCAACACGGCAACACCGGCTTCCTTTACTCCACCTCCATTTTGCCTCAAACCATCCACCACTCCATATATTTCATTTCCTCGTCATAGTAGGCGCAGCTTGCTCTGCTGCCGAGCCCAACCAAGCCACCTATACTTCCAACTCATGCTGGTGCTTCACCGAACGCACACAACAGTGTCAACCAACGAGACCGCCGCAGCCTGCGAAAGTTGTGTTTGGCAAGGATAAGTCACACAGCCTGCTGGCGTGGCGTATCGCCCCCTCTGATTCACCGTACCCTTGCTCTGATCGAAGTTGAGGGCGCCTTCGGAACCCGTCGAACAAAGCTTACAGCGGGAGCATACAAGGCTGAACTTGAGACTTGGAGGAGGTTTCGAGCAAGGTATGTATCAATAAAGAAGTCGAATGCATTTTGGAACCGCACCCTCTATTTTGACTGTATGGCCAGCATAGCCGGTATCACTGCTCGCCCTGGCCATGCCAAGGCCACTACTCGTTTGTAGATAGACATTCAACCTCTCAAGCTGAAGCTGTACGCCTGAATCATCATAGAGTTGTATGCCAGGCCCGTGCACACTTTAAAAAGTGGGCAGACATGGGCCCATGCATGCCGAATAACGGCAATGGGCGGGCCATGTGGCAGTGTGGCACCACAACTGCCAAGCACAGTACTCGGCACCATTATTTAATTCAGGGTAATGAAGCTACACTTGAGGGGCTGGCGCAGCAAGTCCTGCTGCTTGCCGGCTGTAGGCCGGTCCAGGTTTGGCCCGCATGGGTCCCATGACAGCCGCCCGGCGGCCAACAAGATGGTAGTCTGGAGCACACATGCACAGAGTTCCGCCCTGCCAGAAATGCTCATGAAATGGACGCATTTCAGTGGTCTGTCCCTCTACCTACTTGGGACGGAAATAAATGTGTGCCCTTGTGACATTCACACTTAACAAAGGACAGACAAAACAAATGCAAGAAAGGCACGCGCCTAGATCAACCAAGAGTAAGGACTTTCGAGATGATAGAGAAGTGTGGGATAAGTTTGATGGTCATTGTCTTAAAAAGCTTTCCATCTCGACTGTGAATCAATGAACACTCAGCAGCTCAGCTGTGTGACCAAGTTCCTCATCCTCTCCGCTCTGCTAATCTGTCCTCCTACCTTCCGTCCCACGAAATCTTGTGACCCATCCACTTCCCCCTGCACATTTTTTTCAGAGAGCAGCTGCGCACCTGAGGCCATCGACAGCGTCCATGCACCATCACCCAAAAGGCTTGTACTGAGAGGGCCAGGAAGGGCAACGGCAGTGACTCGCTCCTGCCTATCCTGCTTGGGCATCCCGAGCTGCATCCTTTCAAATGAGGGGCCCTCAGCCAGGTAATTTTACTTCAGTGAAGGCATGTACTTCAGTGTTGACAGTGACGCAGAAAGAAAGAGATCAGTGCGCCGCAGGAGTGTGAGGATACATAAAACAATGCGGCATGGGCCTGGGCAGCATAGGCACCTTCACCACTATTACCAAAACGGCTACTCAATCTCGACTCAAACTATGTTCACAAATTTTGTCCCTCCAGCTTGCATCGTGTGTCGCTTTCTGGAATCACTATCACATGCATGCATCCATGCTGATACAATGGGCTTCATTCCATCAAGGAGCGTTTCTTAACCCCACCCAGGGTATTCGAAATGCAGTGGAATGAGGCCAAATGAACGGTTACCACTGTGTACCTCGTATTAACGCAATTTTATACCTGGTATTGATGCCAAACCTCAGTGAATTATCTACGCCCCCAGCTCCTCCCCTAGAACTGCGGCCTCAGACCCCTGCCTCCAGCTCTCAAGGATCAGGGGGGTCACATGTCACCTGTTGAATCCCACCCTGGGTCACTTAGTACCTCTCGTCCCCTGTCCCTCCCCTTCACCTCCTCCTATCTGCATTCTCTCACCTGCCTCACATCCCTCCTCCCACTAACTTCATATACTGGTACTTATTTTCCGCCTCTTCCCACCTACCTCTTGACCCCCCCCCTATACCAGATTCGGCTGCCAGCTCTGACATTCTCAACATCCTTTCACAATCCACTTCGTCGATCGCGTCCGAGCAGGAGATTGAGAACCTGCACTCCCAATGGCAGGGGCTATCACGGGAGAAGCAGCTGACCACGCTGTCAGCCCTCAGTGGCGTAGGGGTTAGGGCACACAAGCTTTCTGTCCTAAAGAGGGCTGAGGTACACCAGGTGGGAAATAGCCGTGTAGCCATGTTTAATCCTTTTTCATTCTGTTCAGTCAAAGCCTCTGAACTTCATTTTCAGTGAATATTGTTTCCACCCTTCTTTATTTTTGCTCTAGCCTGTCACCACGAAGGCCAGGCAGCAATGTGCCGTGAATAAGTATACAATGTGCTTTATTTCATTTTATTATTAACCCTGAGGCATGGATTAAGGAAGCCGAACGTTTGGCCATAGCGCTGGGTAGGCTACCCTGCAGTAATGAGTTACTTCACCAGTTGTTTTTCTAGCGTAAATAGTTTAGTAGAGGCATTCATTTAATACAGCGTAGAATCATCAGTGATTGTAAAACGAAGACCGGGTCGTCCTCCCGCCTGGATGCTGTTCCCCTGACCCGCAATCACACACGAGAGCATGTACCATAAGACATGAAATCTGGAACCTGAGGCCTAGATCCTATATCCTGAAACTTGGAGCCTGAAACCTTGTACCTGAAACATAATGCCTGCGGCAGGATCGGCCCACGATGATCTCCAGTGTGTATGGATCCCCCGTGACGGTGAGTGGTTTGCAGTCAGGCCGTCAAGGTGCCAGCCCTTGAGACACCAGGAGACTCTGTCATAGGCCACAGCTCGACGTGCTCTCTAGGGGCAGAGCTTCCCTCTGGGACCCTCCTGTTCTATAGTGCCCTCAATTTGAATATAGAGGGTAGCTGGACCCGCAAAGCCCCAAACCCTCAACTTTGAACCCTGAACCCTAATCCCTGCTCGTAGGCTGTACGGTGCAAGTCAGTCACGCAGCCCAAGCCAGGGCCGGGGCCAGCCAGTCAGGACCGGCCCAGGGCCAAGGGTGAGAAGAGTGAGGACCGGGTTGCGGGGCAAGCCCGCAGCCCTAACTTTAAAGCTGATAATCCCAACCTAGGGCCTGTGACGATACGGAGGGCTCAAGCCTTCCGGCCTCATGAGGCTATCGTGGCGGCCAAGGTAGAGCTACACCCAACTGGGGCTGATGTGGAGGCCGAGGAGGGGCGAACCAAGGGGGACCAGGAGCTGCAGGATGGACGTGAGAGTCGGCAGGTGCAGCAGCAAGAGAGAGAGCAGGTGCAGCAGCAAAGGGAGGTAGAGGGACAGGGGCAAGAGGGAGATCAGGAGAGAGGGTTGGAGCCGAGGCTGGATGAGGAGAATGATCATGGGCAACAGAGGCAAGTGGCAGATGCAGAGCTGGAACAGAAGCAGCAGCAGCAGCAGGACCAGCAGGGGATAGTGGAGCAGCAGCAACAGCAGCGGCAGGGGCAGCAGGAGCTAGTGGAGGAGCAGCAGCAGAGGCTGCAAGAGCCTGATGCCGTTGACGAGGAGCTGTTGGCATCTGGGTCAGGGCTTGAACAGGACCGCCCCGCGTCCTCTCGTTCTGATGCAACTGGGGCTGCCACTTCCGCGCTCAAGGCGCCGCCACCCCCCTGGCCTCAGGCACCACCACCTCCCTCGCCCCCCCTCAAGCCGCTCTCTCCCGCTCCCAGGACATCGCTTTCTACCAAGCCCCGAACGCCAACGTCACCGGTCCTCCTGAAGCCGCTGTCTCCATCACCCCGGACGCCGAAGTCGCTCGTGCCCCGGGCGCCGCAGTCGCCCACCTCCCGGGCACTGCTTTCGCCCGTGCCACGTACGCCGCCATCCCCCATTGTAGGAACACCGCTGTCTCCAGTGCCACGAACTACGCCCTCCCCCGCGCAGCTGACGCCGCTTTCTCACTCGCCGCGGATGCCGCTATCGCCCATGCCAAAGATACCGCCCTATCCTGCGCCCCTGACGCCGCTGTTGCTGACACCACGGGCGCTGTCGCCCGCTCCCTCTGGTGCAGCGGGACTCCAAGAGGGAGGCGCAGACCTCATGCTCCCGGCCCAGCCGCCTCCCCAGGATGAGCAGCTGGAGGGGGAGCAGGGGCAGGGGCAGCAACAAAAGGAGCAGCAGGAGCAGAAGGAGGAGCAGGAGCAGGGGGAGGAGCGGGACCGGACACTACAACAGCAAGAGGAGGAACAGATGCAGCAGGAGCAGGATCAGGAGGACCAGCCGCGGCAGGACGGACAGCAGGAGCAGGAGCAGGCAGGACAGCAGGAGGATCAGCCGTGGCAGGAGCAGGAGCGGGAGCAGCAGGAGCGGGAGCAGACACCGGAAGAGCAGGCGGAGGAACAACAGCAGGAGCTGGAGCCGCAACAGGAGCAAATACAACAGCAGCAGGGGCAGGAAGAGGAACAGCAGCAGGAGCAGCTGCCACAGCGGGGGCAGATGCCGCAACAGCAGGAGGAAGAACAGCGGCAGCAGCAGCGGGTGCCGACGCCAAAGCAGGAACAGGAGGAGCAGCAGCCCCTGCAGCAGGCAGCGCCGCAGCAGCAGGAAGAGCTACAGCAGCAGCCACAGGAAGAGTCACAAGAAGAGCTGCAGCAGCAGCAGGAAGAGCCACAGCAGCAGAAGCAGCAGAAGCCGGAAGCGCTGCAGAAGCAGCAGCAACAGCTACAGGAAGAGAAGGAAAAGCTGCAGCAACAGCAGCAGATTGAAACGCCAAGGAAGGAGGTGGCGGTAGCTCCGTCAGACAACTTGGCACACGTCCTCTACACGAATCACATTGAGAACCGTGACGTCCGGATCGCTCCCCCGCCGCCCGCCCATGCCCGCACCTCAACAGACGCCCGGATGCTGACGCCGCCCGGCCCGCCACGGAAGCCTTGCAGTCGGCCAGCGTCCGCGATGCATCGTTCACGCCCAACGACGAGTACTGCCTCCGCCTCGCATGCCGCCCGGCCTGGAACCAACCAACCTGGTTCCAGTGGGCCAGGATCGACATTGGAAGATGGCACGTGGCCTGAGTCTGACCTAGCAGTAACCTCCTCCTCCCCACCTGCATTCAACCAGCTCAAATCCAGCCGGCCAGGATCCACATTGGAAGATGGCATGCGGCCTGAACCTGACCCAGCAGCTGACCCCTCCTCCTGGACAGAGTCTTACCCAGCAGCGGCCCCCTCCTCCCAGCCTGTCTCCAACCAGCTCAGTTCCAGCAGGCCAGGATCAACACATGCTGATGGCATCCGACTGGGCAGCCAGCAGGAGCAGCCAGCCTCTGAGGATCCGGACGAATCTGAGGGAGGCGATGAGCTGTCACCGCTGCTGGATGACAGGGATGAATCTGAGGGAGGCGATGTGCTGTCACCGTTGCCGAATGACAGGGACGAATCCGAGGGAGGCGATGTGCTGTCACCGTTGCCGGATGACAGGGACGAATCTGAGGGCGGCGATGTGCTGTCACCTCTGCCCGAAGACAGGGAAGCGATGACCCCGCCAGATGATGGGGATGCAGAGCCTACGAAACAGGAGGTGTATACGGATTTCCAGCGTAGCGTTTCGCACTCAGTCAACAGGGCCATTGATCAAGTGAGCTTTGTGATAGGGGGGGGTAGTGGGATTATAAATCCGGGGGTTAGGCATCAGGGTCCGACCATGAGGGGTAGCCTGCGGGTTTATTCAGGTCCATCAAGCAAGTCAGCTTCGTGATGGGTGGGTGTAGAAGATTCATACATGCAGGGGGTGTGCTTGAGGGTTCAACCAAGAGGGGCAGCCTTAGGGTTAAACATGAGGGGGGGGAGGCTGAGGGAAGGCTTAAATGGAGGGACTGGCCTGAGGGTCAACTTGGGGGTATAAGGTTAAATTAAGTTTAACCAGGAGGTAGCCTGGGAGGTTAAACTAGGAGGGTAGCATGAGGGTATTAACCAGGAGGTTGAACCTCAGGGTTTAAACAGGAAGGTCAGCCTGGCGGCCTTGGTTTAATTTGGGGGTTAAGCCTGACTCTTGAACATGACCTGTCAGAGTTATCATACCTATCTCACATTTGCATTCTCAACTTCAGTGTGTTCACAACCCTAAACTCAACCCTTATTCTCGGCCTAATTTCATGAGCAGGAATCACAAGCCTTAAACCTTGAACTCTGGATTTACCGTAGATTTGATTTCCTTCCCCTCAGGTACCGGTATGAACGAATGCTTTCTTTTATTGCTGTCCTCAAGGCAAATTTTGGACCATGACTCTTGATCTCCGACTGAAACTGGCGTCGACAATCGATTCTTAGTATCTTCATGTATCCCTCAACCCCAAACAACCTTTATTATGAGGGAAGGCAAAGCTAATCTAAATTAAGGCATATTACGGCTGAAGAAAGACCCGTTGCCTTACACTTTACTGCAGGCTGAGCAGATCATCTATGGGGAATTTCCGGACAAAATAAAAATATTTGAATACCATAAAACAGGGTTTGTACACCTCTATTTTGCATAATTGTTGCACCGGTAATTCGTTTTGTGAGCCGTGCAGCCGTACGATATTATATATCCTGATCAGCGCAGCGCTTATAGCCACTACCGTGCAGTCAACTCCATGTAGCGCTTATAGGCACCACCCACAGTCAACTCAATAAAATAACTCATATGATGCCTGAAAGAACAGTAATCGATCAGCAATCAATGAACTGATGCCGAATCAACCAGTCGCGCGCTAGTGCGTAAATGTTTTTGTATTTGGTTCCGCTTAGTTAGTCGGCACACTTGCGAGATATTTATCTTGGTCTGTGACTGACTGGCCGCGCGGCAGCAATTCTTGAATTAATTGTACACTCGGCTGGTCCTTGCACCCCACAAATAGTTAATGAATAGTCGAGTCAAACCGGTTATATGGTACCCCACGTTTCCCACACTTTGACCATTAAATTCACATCTATGGCTAATGAAAGTTTGCTGCCTCTCTGTACTGTAGGCTGAGCGGTTGATATCTGGGGAGGTTCTCGACAAGGCCATCGACTACCCCGCGGTGCCAGAGGGATCCTTGGACCATCCAGCATCCATAGAGGACATCGAGGAATACGCAGTGTGAGTGCCATAGCGCAAGGGCAAGGGCACAAAGGAAAATGCAGTGTGAGCGTGCTGGTGAAAGGGCAACTGCATAAAGGAAAACGCAGTGTGAGTTGCTTGTGCAAGGGTGGCTACCTGCATCCATGCTTCAGGGCGTATTGTTTTATTTATGTGCCAGTTTAAGGGCAAGTGCACAGAGGAAGGTCAGGGTAGAAGTAGTGTCCTCATCAGGGACTAGGGGCTTAGCGGATGGGAAAGTTAAACTAGAGCTCTACCTTGTGGCATGTTAAAGATCCTGGATGAGGCTGATTTGGTTTAAGATTTGAAGGTTGAGAGACTATGGGAGAGTTCCAGGGCCCGGATGTTCAGGGTTGGGTGTTTAATGCCTAGGGACTCTGGGTGGATGCCAGGGCCTAGCTGTTAAGGGTTGAGGGTTTAAGGTTCAGGGATCCTGGGAGGATACCAGGACCTAGCTGCTTAGGGTTTAGGGTTCAAGGTTGAGGGACCATAAGGTGAATGCCAGAACCTGGTTGTGTTGGGTTGAGGGTTGAAGCCTTCGGGCCCTGGGAGCATGCCAGGAACTAACTGTTGAGGGTTGAGGGTTTAAGGTTGCGGGATCCTGGAAGGATAACAGAGCCTGGCTGTTAGGGGTGGTGGATTTAAGGTTGAGGGTTCAAGGCTTAGGGACCCGGGGAGAATGCTAGAGCCTAGCTGTTTAGGGTTACAAGTGAAAGGTTTAGGAACTCTGAGAGGATGCCTGGCTGGATTAGTTTTTTTCTTTTGGAAGTGCCCAGCTTTGGAAATGATTGTTGTATCGTGTGCATCCTGCATGGCACAGCCACTGGATCCTATAATTGAATTATCCAAATTGTGGACGCTAAACCCTGACTCCTCATCTCTTTTACACAATGCCCTCAGATACCTGGGTATGGACACTGCCACACTGGCTATAATTTCTTCATGATCTGAACCCTTCAATCTCCACCATTATCCATGAACTTAGGACCTGTCACCCGTCACCCTGAACCTTCAACCCTGAACCCTAACCCTTCATCCTGAACCCGGATCTCTGCCACCCGCTGCTGCCCCTCGGAAACCTTGATATGGACACTGGTTTAAAAGTTTGTATCATCTGAACCCTTTTCTTCACTGTAAATCCTGAGCCCTGAAATCCTTTATCCGAACCTTTACCCTTAAAACCTAACCAATAATTCTGAAACTTAAATTGAACCTTGATCCATCATCCCTAACCTTAGCCCTTGAACCCCGACCCTTCATCCTGAACCCTTGACATTTAACCCTGAACCTTAAAACCCTTGATTCTGAACCCGAATCCCTGCCCTCCGTTGCTGCTCCTCAGGTACCTGGGCATTGACCCTGAGATCGATAAGGACCTCATGTACATCGCCAAATGGGCACTCGGGGCCCCACTGCCGCCAGACTGGTCGGTGCACCTCGACTCTGAAGGCCTGGAATACTTCTTCCACTCGGAGTCCGCCGTCTGTGTGTACGAGCACCCCATGGATGAGCATTATATTAAGATGTACAACATTGAGAAGGCCAAGCGGATGAATGTGGCGGAAGCTGCTGGCAATTCGGGAAGCGAGGCTGCAATACATTAAGGTGCACACCATTTGAGATAGCTGGCAGAGGCTACGCTTGTGCTGAAAATGGTGTACCCTGAAAGGCAGCTGTTGGAAGTTGTAGGAACTGTGGGGAACTAGGTATAATGGTAGCTGATGGAACAATGGGGACTGTAGGAAGGTTGGCCGGAAGGGAAGCAGAAGGAACTATGGGAGGTGTGGGGAATAGGTGGCGCGCTGTGGCAGATCAGCCACGACGTGTTTGTTTATTGGTAGGAAGCTCTGGGGCTCTGGTGAGGACCCTGGTTTATCCTGTTGTCGTGGTTTATTAGTTTTATTTGAAACCGATTCACAGGCATCTATTCCATGCATCCAATCTGATGCTCGCTGGGATCCAAAAAACGCAAACAAAAATCACACCTTGTCTTAAAATGGTGCTTGATTTATTTTCCAGGGGTATTTTCGATTTAGCTACTGCCCTGTTGTTGTGGCAGGCAAACAAGGGATCTGGTTTGTTTACAAATGCACAAGTTCCGCATTGGTGCCAAGTATGATGGGTGTGATGTTTCTTACATTACAACCAGGGTTCTGAAGCCTAATGTTGGTGCCTTCGTGACACGTCTGCCGGCGTATGATGGTAGGTACAGCAAGAGATACTAATACCAGAGATAATGTCTCTCGATAATACAGTGTTTCGCCAACTACATGGAGTGCCCATGATCATGCGAAATTTTTCTCTTAGTTTTTTCGTTGCTTGCTATTGCCTGAAAACTCTGGGTGCTTTGGCTGCGTCCTACATCACGTTGGTTGCTAATAAACAAATAGCGTTTCACTTATAGGGGCTAAATATGACATTTGTGAACATCTTTACTTTGCATCTTTCGTGCCCATGGCCTTTTGGATGTTTTTTTTACTGAAATCGGGATGGCGATGTAAGTAGCCATATCCATGGCTACAAGGTACATAAATAGCTGCACATTGTCTGTAAACGGGTTTATCATACCTACTTCATACATGTCACCGTACATTTCTTTCACGCTCTACAAACATAAGCGCTTAGACAGTATTAAACACTATCACCGCATACTGGTAAGTGATAGGTCAGCTGTGCACCAATTGTTCGTAGATTGGCTCATTGAATGCAAGCTCATTGTTAAACGTCCCCCACGCCAGGACAGTGCATGCCCACCTTTTTGAACAGGGCCCAGATGTGTTACGTCATAAACCCGCTGGGCCCTGCTAAACGCTCGGCTGCGTGGGGCTGATAAGGAATGACTAAGCACAATTCCAACTACCGTGCACAGCCAGGACCATGGTGCAGCCATGCCACCCTCCTAGGTGAGGGTGCAGGTACAGGGAACCCGGCGATCTAGACAGGGGAGAGAAGATCATGTGGCAGGTTGGATCCCTCAACCTCGGGGTAGGTGCCAACACATGGTGCTATGATGGACGCCGACATGTTGTCATGGGCGGGCCCCGTGTCCTTGAACGCACCCGTTGAAAATCAGATGCTGACCAGACCGCAGCAAATTAAAATCTGATACAAGCCCAGCACCGGTCCCCAGAACACATGGTCGTGCATGGGTAATGAAAATGTAGAGCATCAAGATGAACAAGACTGGAAAATTGCAAGCCCGAACAACAGAAGAAACAGCAGAAGCCAAGAAATAAAGGTCATCTCCCTCTGGAAAGGGCGACCCCAGTTCACTAGATGAAGGTCCAGCACTGAAAACATGTTAAAGGAAGTGCACTTCTTCAGGTCTAAGTATGGAAAACTGAAAGATTCCAGGTTTCCAGATTTCCACTACTTCCTGGCCTTCGCTTTGGCCGCCGCTCGCACGGCAGCTGCTCTCCCACGGCCTCCCACACCCATGGGTAGCGCCTGCAACGGGCGGTGCAGGACGGGATTCAGATTATCATTGCATGTAGGTGTATCAAAGTGCATTTATAATACAGAGAGATTATTGGTACCGGTTTTCACAAGGTTTTATAAGGCTGTTCAAGGTTAGGTCCTCATCGGCCCAGCCGCCTGCTGAAACTGCCAGGCAAGGACTGAAATAAAGACTGATGCCGCTCAACAGACAGAATCTTAATCTGTGAAGGGGCGAAGATACGCCCCCAGCATTCTGGTATAAACCGCATAAGGTCTGAAACCTGACAAGGGGTGGAGATTCCTTCCCGGCACTCTGAATCTTAACACTATGAGGTCAGAAATGGAATGTTTTCCTGTCACTTGGAATCTCAACCGCAAGATGTCTTAAGGATGGAATGAGCCACAGTGTCAATACATCTCATCCACCCATGCAAAACCCATGACCGTAGACCCAGGCCCGTCCTCATGCACACATTTCAAATGGCAACAGACCCAGGCAAGGCACACAACTATGAAATCGTAGCCCAGGCGAAAATCTCCTTGCCAGGTGTAGGTAGAGCTGCATTGTCGAAGGCTGCGGCTCGTCATCAGAATCATAGACGCAGGCCAATGGACATGGCCTACTACACAGGCACGTCCACTGGACTTTCAACCAGCAGCAGGCGCAGTAGAACTAAATCGTATTGTAGCTCTGGCCCAGATACGACCCTGGACTAGCGCGGCCCATGCTTGTCCAGTCGGGTAGAAGTTTGTCCAGTCCCCCCCCATCTTGAGGTATGCCCGATTCGAGCAGGTTGCATGGAGCCAGGCTCGCATCCCAGTGTCAAGCTTTGAATCCCCATGTCATGCAAGAGTCGGCACAATGGCGTGCATACACATGCAGCCATTCACGACATAGAGGCCCTGCTTTGACAACCTCGGGGCTAGTGATCATGATCCTCATAACCATGGGGTTGCACGGCATGGTGAGCTCCTTGGGCTCGGATCCGTCTACTATGACGGAATACCCCGCCCTTAGATTTTCGCAGCTGCACCATAAAACACCAGCATCAATGCCCCCACTGACCTTGCCCTTGTGCTTGGGGTCGATTCGCTTGAACATGGGTGCATTCTTGAGCATGTCTGGTACTATGATGAACCGGATCCGGCCTCCCCGCACGTAGATATGGTCTAGCTGAGAAACACGACCGTCCTTCGCTGTGGCCGTGACGTCCTTCACTTGGCAGTTCCAGTTGTCTTCGACGTCGAACAGCTCCCCTCGGTACATCTCTCCGGTCTTGAGCTCTATCGTCACAACATGCCCTTCCGCCTCATGGATCAGCTTCACTGGAACGCCAATGCCCTTTTGGGAGGTCGCCATGACGCAGGAGCAACGAGATCAACTCAAGGGGAAAGTGGGGTCAAAAGCGCCTCTTTCTCCCGACGTCTAGTATCGATGGGGTTTGTAGATGCTCGGGATTATTAGACCAGTAAAGCAGACGGAGCTTGTTGCTTACGAACAGTGGCGTATCACACCCCACATTTCTGGCGGCACGCCCATCCGCCCAGCCCCCCCCATTCAACGATGTGAATGCGTTCCACCATTCTACCTCTGCTTGCTGAGTTGTAGATCCTTGTATATTCGAAACAAAGCCTCTTCAAAATGGCGGCAATGGTGCCTGTGAACCCGAAGCCTTTCTTGAACGAGCTCACCGGGAAGCAGGTCATCATCAAGCTAAAGTGGGGAATGGAGTACAAGGGCTACCTGGTATCAGTCGACGCCTACATGAACCTGCAGCTCGCTAGCACGGAAGAGTACATTGACGGACAATTCGTAGGCAACTTGGGCGAGGTGTTGATACGCTGTAACAACGTCATGTACATGAGAGGAGTTCCAGAGGAAGAAAATTGACATGCCTCTCGCATTACGCTGAAGGCGCCGCTGACTGCATTAACTAGATCGGACCCGATTGGGCCTGGCTACCCAGATCGGAAAGCTCACATGGACCTGCCCCGTCCATGCGGCGCTAAGAAGAAGGTCATGGAGCAGGAACGAGGCTGCCATTCCCAGGCCCATGGCTGAGGCCCGGCTGGCATGCAACAGTTTGAAAACGACATGATCAGACCACGCAAGCACGCAACTGGCTGCATTTGCGGCATATGCGCATACCATGCGACGCAGTGGGACCGCCAAGCCTTGTCAATTGCAACCCGGCAAGACTGGAAGAGTGGCATCAGCCAAGTGGCTGGTCGTGGTCTACCACGCATAAAGAGGGATCCAGCAATTTCTCTTGGAGCTCAAATCTTCTTGAAATCATTTGTCTCGTTGACATTGTGGATCTTTGAGATCAGAGCTATTCACTCTCCCATGTGCGCGGCACGGCTCGGTGGATAAATAGCCGTGCTGCTGACCTGGCTTCCTTTGTGGCCAGCATGAATACACCAAACTGCCTGATCTGCTAGCGTGGGATTGTCGCATCATGCAGTGCCAGGCATGACTAGCTTGATGGTAGCCTCTGGTGCCTCTGCCGCATGGCCCCCTGCACTTCATGTGACTCCTAGCCATGGAATGGGCCCAAAGAACAGTGGACATAGCCTTGCATCAAATCTGTCGTCGCATTACATGTTTTGAATGCAGACTGCAGCTTGTTTGAACTCTTGGGTACCAACCAACTGACTAGCAGAATTCCAGATTCGTTTGCAAGTCTTTCATTTGTAGCTTCAGAGCCCACTGGTGCCGCACTGTTTTTCCTTTGGAGCCTGTGCCGACATCTGAACAAGCAGAGGGTCTGGGACTTCTACAAGCACGCATTCCTCTCTGTAGGTTCGTACATTTGAACCACTTCATGCTCTACTTTGAATTGGACTTGGATAGTCTTTACTCTTGTGAAGATTTGCTGTATGTAAACATTACAGTCCAGCCCTGGTAGCTCAGTCCCATATGCCATTTGAAGCATAGCGAGCTTTCCTTAGATATCTGCGGAAGGGGCTTACCTTGAAGTTTCATGTCAGAAGCTCCTACTAGCCCTTTTTATTTATATTTTAACACTTGAATGTAGGAATGTTATTATCGGATCTTCTGGTCATCCAGACAGGGTTCCTTTTCTCCCTCGCCATCTGAATCTGATACCAGGAACGATCAAGACCTTTATAAACCCAAAACACTTTTGTTGCAAGGCTCCAGTCACTCCACATTTGGTCCACCACGTGCGCACTAGGATGCAGGGGGGGCACCAAGGTATCCCAGGAAACTGAACTGCATCCTCAAGCAGTCAGCCGAGTTTACAGGCAAAATGCTACAGAGATCCATACATTCGATGGTTCAAATCCTTGGACACACTCTTGATGCCAAATCAGTGACAAAATAGGAAATAGGTCTCTAAATGGACAGCACCCTGGGGCACGATTATCCGCCGTCATCACCACAGCACAACCGGAGAATTCATGTCACGAGGAGGAGAATCGATCAGACATGAATGAAGTTGGGAGGGCAAACCATAGAGCTACAAGGCGCATCCACAGCAGATACGGAAGCTCTGTTAACAAGTAGGAGGCCAGTATCTGCACGCTTCTATCTGTAGTCGTTTCAGCTACCAATTTAGCTACACCATAGCTGAGGACCGAGGAGGCTTTTGCAGCAAGCTTGCTGCATGAGCTATCGGCTGTAGGTAGGTCATGGTAAGGGCCCCATCGTCCATGTGGTGTCTGACTAGCAGCATGTCTAAGGTGGTCTACCTCATGCACATACCGGCAAGGCGGCTTGCCTAAGCCCCCTTGGCTCAGGTCGTGGAGGGAGGCATGAGGATTGCCCATGGCCCTTCATACTTCCGAAATCTGAACGCGGAACCCGACAATGATGCCTGCATGAGAGTCACTCTGGTGGAGAGCCGTCGGGAAACTTTGCATACTTCCACGCAGGGGGCTTCCCAGGGCCTTCATAGAAGCTGGCAGCTGGGTCATTGGGGTCGACCTCATCCCATGGTGGATACTGCACAGGCATGTCCATGGGCCTGAGATGGAAGAAAGTGGAGAACAACAAGTTTCAGTGGTGTGAAACAAAAAGGAGTTACAGTGTTTGGAATAAGGAAGAAAACGGCTCATTGAACGGGGTTGGATATGGTGCTTCCTAGCGTATCCTGAACACCTGACGTCCTCCAGTTGACTTTTCGACAGGAGGTCTGAGACTACCATCCCTGGATGCCACACACACAAGATTGTCGACCGCAAGACACATATCTGCAGTAAACCATAAAATTGGGATACAAATAAAAAAAAGGCCTTGGGCTCCGGTCCATAATGTCCGGTGGTCTGGCCCTTGTCCCGCCAGTGCCTCATGTTTTGATGGTCAAGGAAGATCAAGGCAGTGGGTTCAGGTCTAACATCCTGGCCCTCTCTTCCCGGCCTCTGTCCTTCTGCTGGGAGGTGCTATTTTTTCGTTTCCAGGGCTGAGGGATCTCCTCACCTTACCTGACCGCAGATGGAAGTACCAGAGTAAAGCGAATGCAATCCCAGACCCCCCTCCAGAGGTTCTTTTTCCGGCCAGTAGTCCACCTTCGGCAGGCCGCCATGCGGCTGACAAAGGTCCGATTGGGACCAAACCAGGACCGGGTACAACTGGTGCCCAAGGCAGCTTGGCTGGCCACAACTGAGGCCTCCGGTCAAAGACCAGAGTGTAGCTGAAATCGAAAAAAAGAAACACTGCCCCCCTCGAAGCCTCAGACCCCTCCCAAGAACAAAATATAAAGCAGGTTGTTCCCAGGCCCTATCGTCAATCTTCCTGTACTTGGGTGAACACCGCTTATGGCGGATTGGTGGACATCAGGGCTTCATACACACTTGTTTCCCTCAGCACAGATGTGCAAGCCATCAACCAACAGCCGCATTACTCACGCAAGAAATGGGTACGTAGCATCAATGGTCTGCCTCAAGGCTTCAAATGCGTGCTTGTTTCCCTCAGCGTTGAAGTGCAGGCCGTCAACAAACAGCCTTGGGCCCCAGCCCTGCATACAAGGATACAAAAGGATGCATGGCACTGTCAATTCTAGGGCACCTCAGCCAGTCAGCCACACTTCAGCTACATCACCGCCATTGGCCAAGGGGCCTACAGCAGCAGGCCCTGCTGCCTGGGCCACCGGCCGTTGGCCGGCCCAGGTCGGGTCTTCATCCGCTAAGCTGCGGTAGCCCAGTGGCTTGCCAAAAGTGGCCAGGCATTCGCAAAAATACAAACTGATGCATGGACCATCAAGAAACACCCACTTGCTCCAGCCCTGAATGGAGACATGAGGATGCATGGGCTGTTGACAGACCTGGAAAGATGCATGGGCTGTCAACAGACCTGAAAGGATGCATGGGCTGTCAACAAACCTGAAAGGATGCATGGGCTGTCAACAGACCTGAAAGGATGCATGGGCTGTCAACAGACCTGAAAGGATGCATGGGCTGTCAACAAACCTGAAAGGATGCATGGGCTGTCAACAGACCTGAAAGGATGCATGGGCTGTCAACAAACCTGAAAGGATGCATGGGCTGTCAACAGACCTGAAAGGATGCATGGGCTGTCAACAGACCTGAAAGGATGCATGGGCTGTCAACAGACCTGAAAGGATGCATGGACTGTCAACAGACCTGAATGGATGTATGGGCTGTCAACAGACCTGAAAGGATGCATGGGCTGTCAAGTGTCAACAGACCTGAAAGGATGCATGGACTGTCAACAGACCTGAAAGGATGCATGGGCTGTCAACAAACCTGAAAGGATGCATGGGCTGTCAACAGACCTGAAAGGATGCATGGGCTGTCAACAGACCTGAAAGGATGCATGGGCTGTCAACAGACCTGAAAGGATGCATGGGCTGTCAACAGACCTGAAATGATGCATGGGCTGTCAAGTGTCAACAGACCTGAAAGGATGCATGGGCTGTCAACAGACCTGAAAGGATGCATGGGCTGTCAACAGACCTGAAAGGATGCATGGGCTGTCAACAAACCTGAAAGGATGCATGGGCTGTCAACAGACCTGAAAGGATGCATGGGCTGTCAACAGACCTGAAAGGTTGCATGGGCTGTCAACAAACCTGAAAGGATGCATGGACTGTCAACAGACCTTAAAGGATGCATGGGCTGTCAACAAACCTGAAAGGATGTATGGGCTTCAGTCATCAAAGAACGATGCAGTGGTGCATGCGTCCTAGACTTGAATGCTATGCCAGCCCCTCACCAGACCAGCCCCACATGGTGCCAGACTTGCACTCTAGCAGCGAATGCAGGGTCATACGGTGGTATGCTGCTCCTTACTCCACACCTCTTGGTGCTGCATGCTGCTCTCTATTCCCCACCACCGGTTGTTGCATGCTGCCCCTTATTCCTCACCTCCTGTTGTTGCATGCTGCTCCATAGGTCCACGACGGGCAATCCAAGCTTTGCCGCCACCTCCTTGCAGCACTCGGCATACTGCCTGGTGTACTCATTGGTGCGGTCAAGGGCCAGCGTCGCCGCCGCATCAGAGCCCATGCGCTGCACGCATAAAGGCAGTCAAAAATGGTGAAGGGTGGAAATTCAGGACTCTTGAACCAAGGCCAGTGCTGCCGCCGCATCGGGGCCCATGCGCTACAAGCGTCATGGTCGGACACACAGGGTATGGGGTTAAGGGTTTTAAATGTTGAGCCGATACCAGCGGCACCGCCCCATCGGGACCCATGCAGAATTCTGAAATTGTGTGGGTTGTGTTTCATTGCGTATGCAAAAGGGGGGAAACGTGTGTGTGTGTGTGTGTGTGCATGGGCAATCATTTGTGCACGTGCATGCATGCAGTGTGAGGGAAGTGCACAGGCAGTGTGTTTGAAATGGGTGGACACACAAAGTAGGTGCCTCATATCTACATGTTCACCTTCTACCCCCCCCCCCCTCATGCACATCCCGCCCGCCCACCAGTATCTGCCATTCCTTGCGGCCGGGGTCATAGACCGGAGGTGCAGTGATGAGCACAATCTGGGTCATTCCGTGCCCCCTGAGCCTGTCCACCATCAGCTCAAGGTTTTCGCGGTATCGTGACACCGGCACATGCTGACGGGACGAATGCCTGCGGTACAGGGCATTGGTCTACATTTTACAAGTGAAACATGCAAATGTGTTTATACAAATGCCGTGGATAGAAAAATGTGATTTTACCAGGGTTCTGCTATAGACAAATACCGTAGATTTGAATTACCTTCCCTCCGGTATGAATTAATTGTTTCACCTCAATATGCTCTCGGGGCGGAAAGCAAACTTGACTCATAATTCCGATTGAAATCTGGCATCGAGGATCCATGCTATACTTGATGTGTTTTTCATGCAGGGCTTGCCATGTCACATCACACCGCCTGATTAAAATCAAACTCTGGATTGGCATTTGTATGTTCCCTTAACGCCTAAACATCATGAAGTATTGAAGGCAGGCAAAGAGAAATCCACATTATACCGGTCAGTGGTTCAACCGGTCAGGCTGACAAGACAGTTGCCTATGGTTTGAAGGCACTTGAGATAATATTGCTAATATTACTATTACTGATATTAGTAATATTACTAATATGGAACCGTAGATTTGATTCACCTTCCCTTGGGCATCAAATTCTGATTTCTTTAATTTTCTCTCATGGCAAACTGTCGACAAAAGCTCTTGATTTTCCTCTGAACACTGGCGTCAACAATCAATAATTAGTAAATTCATGTAACCCAATCAACATTAATAATGAGGGAAGGCAAAGCAAATCTACGGTTTCAAATTTTGAATGTCCAGCAAGATTATTTCCAAACGTTTATGAACAATACTGGTACATTGGTGCAGTATATTTCAATTGCCATGCTCAGAATTTATTTTGTTTATGGCTAAGAGATTCATTCAATTCAATTAAGAGACGTTAGTTGAATGCCATGTCTAGTCGATGAAGGAGATTTTGTCATCGTTTGCCATGATGCAAGCATCAGGACAAAACATATTCCATAACCGAAGAAAGGCAACCAGATGCATGGTCTTTGATTAATATACCCAAGTATTGCTGCCGCAGGTTCCATCCACACTTATGGGTTGCCCTCTCGTAGAGGCCTGGTGGCATCCGAAAAATTTCACACACTATTAGAGGCCCAGCTAACCCTCAACCTATCCCTTTAACCACTCACGCATTACCCTCCGGCAGCGGCCTGGCCGCATCGTTGGCTCCAAAGAAGAGCGTGACCAAGGGCGTGTTGCTCGCATTACAGCCTTTGAAGATATCATGCATCAGGTGCTTGGCCAAGTCGGTGTTATAGCCTCCATATCCTGGGTTGGTCGCCCCGAGAAAGAGCAGAGGCAGGGTTACGTATTAAGGATCGAGGAGTAAGTTTGCGTCATGTGCTGCGCATTCAAGGACCACAGACTGCTGTTGTTGCAACAAAGTAAACACAACCACCCACAGTTTTCCCCCGAAAGGGCCAGGAAGAGCGAACCGAGGGGGGAACCAGTGACATAACCCAAAACATAACCTGATACCCTGTGATTGTGGACCTGACGCTTGTCCTCACCCTCACTGGAAAATAATGAACATACATAAACAGGGGGCAAAGGCCCTGTCACACTGGCAATGAATGAGTGGCAATGAATGAATACAGCGTAAACAGGGGGCAGAGGCCCTATCGCACGTACCTATTCTGGATATCCTACAGACATCACCAAACCATCTGGAATCAAAAACTCAAATCTAATTGCGCCTTTTATTATGAAGCTTATCAGACTAGCTTGAGCACAATGACCTTGACAGGGCTTGAGTTACATCTGGATACCAGCCACAAACCCCTGCCCTCACAGAACCTACCTCTGTTGATCACGTCAACCCTGCGGAGGTAACGGTGCGCAAGGCATGCACCCCATCCATTTTCTCCTCCATCGAAACTGCGTTCAGGAGGGAAAAGTGTACAGGGAGGCGAGCTGATCTCTGAGAAGTCGTCTGTCGGAGAACAAATACGATGATGCCGTATGCGTTACATGATGATGCCATGCGGCGGTCTCATGACCCATCTCGTATTCCCATTCATAGAATCATACTCTTTTTTTGAGCTTCAATAACATTTCAGTTACGTTCCAGCCTGCCGAGACCGAGAGGTGCCGGTGCAGCATGCTATTTTGCATGGGCCGTCGATTGGCCCAGTAGTGGACACCAAGCGGCCTGAGTAAGGTCGTTCGCGACATACTTAAACTAGCACTGGCATGCTGCCTCCATGCACCCATCCCATGTCTACATGGCACAATGCATATTCCCAGGCATCCCTGGCCTGCAAGGCCGGTGGCCCTGAACGTGCGCCTTGCCTTCGCTCAGTCAGAGAGTCGCCAAATAGGATGAACCTAGGACGTTCCCCGAGGAAGCTCTTCGCCATGGGAGCAGTCTCTAAACAAAACGAACAACATGCCGAAGCGTGACAGCAGGATGACGGACGGCAAAGTACCGTTGGGAGAACCGAGCATTGATGAGAATTGACGACGGATCAGTACCTGCAGCCGCAGAGCTGGTGCCCGTGGGGGGCAGGAATGTGGTGACTTGGTTTATGCTGCTATAGCTGGCCGGTTGCTGGGTACGAAGAATAAGGCTGAGCCAGATGATGCCGACGAAGAGGGAGATCAAGGATCCTGTGACAGTAACAAAAATTGCGATTGAGGATTCCGACCAGCAGCGGTCATTAACCCTCATGAATGTGATTATGCTGCTCAGTCTTTTGCATGAGCGGGACCGTGCCTAACAGCCTGGGGTGATGTCCGTTCACACCCGCGCTTATTTTTGAATATTTGGTTTGAAGCAGGGAAGTTTGAAGCAGATCTGGAAGGTATAAGAAGGGTTTCGCCCCTGCCGATCCCCTTCTGACGGCAGTGAAACAGGTAGCCATAGCGACAATTGTAGAAGGCCCTCTTTGCCAATAATAGTTGGATCCTAGTGTCTCAGCTTCTTGTTTCAATTGTTTCTTGCCATCAGTTTCATATGCGCGATGAGAGCACTAGACAGGCCAAGAACCCTTGCTAACATTTGATATTGCAAGCTACCCCTCTCCAGCGAAATATGATCGGCGACGATATGATTGGAGCTTGTTCAGGGAACGCTTATCAAAATTGACACCTGATTCCCTGATCCCAACTTGTACCCAAGTGTGGGCGGCGGGTTCCCAACTTCCACTGTTTTGCTTGTGAGCCTGCTAGTAGCATCGATCGCTTCATCCAGCACGACGGACGCGTATCAGCCATGGCTTCCGTGAGTTTTATTTTGATGGCTTCGGGACGTGTATTTCCCATGCGCATCAGCACAACTGACCATCAGCACACCTCTCCCCCCTTGTGCTCGCACCGGGC
This sequence comes from Limnomonas spitsbergensis, assembly GCA_037349105.1. Classification (NCBI taxonomy): domain Eukaryota; kingdom Viridiplantae; phylum Chlorophyta; class Chlorophyceae; order Chlamydomonadales; genus Limnomonas; species Limnomonas spitsbergensis. The sequence goes on from JAYJMM010000031.1 coordinate 114,713, forward strand.
AGAAAGTTGCCTTGATCGGCGCGGCCGCAGGCTTAGCAGGTTTCGCATACTACAAAACAGCCAGCTCGGCGGTGCAGTTCGAGATGATGAGCGCGCTCGGCCCCGGCTTTCGTCTCATGGACGCCGAGACGGCTCACAACATGGGTATCCTTGCCGCGAAGTGGGGTCTCTTCCCCAAGGTATGGCAAATGCTGTAGGCCCCGCCGTCCCAACACCCGTGTCAACCCCATGGGCATGTCCATGTGGCATGCATGCATGCATGCATACCCAGCGCTTATCTGATGTAGAGTGAAACATTTGTTCCATTGGGCAGTTTGGGAAATCCTCATTAGGCATCCACTGGATACTTGCTCGTGCAGTATGTGTTGCAACGTCATGCAGCATGTGGTGCCTTATCAGGTAGCCTTTGGCAGCATGTGGCGCCATGCTGTAAGAACGGCACATAATGCGGGGTTCTTGCGGTGACGTGTTAGTAAAGGTTTCAAAGCGGAGCAGCGTCGTGGGATATCAAATATGAAGCAGAAGTGGGGGCGTGGGACGAGGGTCAATATGAGGCAGGGTCGGGGAGGAGGGTCTCCTGGCGGCTAAACAGATTGGCAGGATCATAGGCAGCCACGTGATATCACTTGCGCTATCCCTGTGACCAGAGCCGTCCTTGTATGTGACAAAAAGGATAATGCTCAGCTGCTTACCTCTGACATGTTGAGCACCATGACGGCCTCTAAAGGGTGGCATCCACCTGTACGCCAAAGTAAATGAATACTTGCCTCGTGAGACGTGGATTTAGGGAGCCGCCCATTTTTGAGGAATCAGGGGACATGACTACCTTCTGTATATTGTTGCGCACCGGACCACCTTGAGAAGTCAGCTTCCACACGGCCGATTGGAACCAAACCTTGACTGGCCAGTGGCTGATGGCCAAGCAGCAGTTCTTGCTGCATGAAGTGCCATACCCACAGCCATAGACTGGTAAGTAGCTGCAGTGTAGCTGATGCGCACTGACATCAAAAGTGATGGTATAGGAATTGTACGGCATAAGACGTGGATTCGGCTGTAACACAATGTAACTCTACATGTTTCACAAGCCTGCACTGATGATTTTCGCTATTCAATTTCAGAATCCTCCTGGGCGTTCAACCAAATTAGCATGCATAGGCATAGTCTTACACATGTACCCCTCACCCCGTCCCATGCGGCCATGGGAAAAGGAACTAAAACCCTGAGCCTCCAATATTGACTCCCGATCTTGGCTCCTGCTCCCAGGAGACACGTCCAGATCCGGCCATATTGAAATCGACAGTCTGGAAGCGGCAGTTTATCAACCCGATCGGTAAGCGCTGCTCCCTTAATATGGTTGGATGGAGATTCAAAGCCCCCCACACACACCTGCGTCCCTATCCCTTTGCAAATTGAGCATTATTCTCTCCTCCCTGTTAAAATTTGGCACTTGTTCACCTATTTTTTGCAAATTTAAGACTATTTCCTCCCTGTTTGAATTGATCGCAATTATCTTCTCCTCATTCGAATTGAGCACAATTATCTTTCCTCATTCGAATTGAGCACAATTATCTCCCCAAATACCCGTCCATGCTTCTTGTTGAACGTTCACTCCTCCTCCCGCCACCCAGCTCCTTCCACGCTTTCAATTTATTTCACGTTTCCGCTCCTGCCGCAGATTGAATTGTTCACGTTCCTGCTCCTGCCACACACTGAAACCCCCCACCATATATTGATCCTGTTCCCCTCTCACGTCTTTGACCCTACTGCACGTTGACCCCCCCTCCGGCGCCCCTGTTTAGCATTGAACCCTGTGTCCACGCTCCTCCTTGTGCCCCAGGCCTGGCAGCTGGCTTTGACAAGAATGGGGAGATTATTGAGCCCATGTTCGGCCTTGGCTTTGGATTCGTGGAGATCGGTAAGGTTCATTTAATCATTTGGCATGGGGACATTTTTGAGCGCATGTTTGACCTAGGCTTTGGGTTTGGGAAGATTGGCGGGTGGAGAGGCTTTTGGACCTCTGGGAGGGTTGCCGGGCTCTGACACGGGCAGGCTATTTGAGGGCTGGACTCTGGACACTGTTTATTTGTGGGGTGCTTCAGTCAAAAGTGTTGGCATGGAGGAAAGGATCAAGGCCACCACTTAATATGATTATCTTCATCCTACGAGTGGAGGCAATCTCTATACCCCCCGACTTGAGGCAAAGACCTCAACCTTAATCTCGAAGTCCAAGATTCGAGGCGACACCCGAAACCCTACCCCCTAACTCCCATAAACCGAGGCTGCTTGCACCTCGTCCTTCCTTGTGAGCAGGGTCCATCACCCCTCAGCCACAGCCTGGCAACCCGCCCCCTCGTGTGTTCCGCCTCCCAGAGCTCAAGTGAGTGGCAGGGCTCAGGGTTGGAGCCGGTGATGTGGCATCAGGGTGGAGTTGAGTGTACCTGCATGGAAAGACAGGGTGTCTTCTCACACGCCCGTCCCTGCCTCATACGCTTTTTGATGCCCTTCATCTGTTTCAGACACCTGCCCCTGCCTCTTTTGTGTGATGCCCATCCCTCACACGCTTTTTGACGCCCGTTATCTGCCTCACACGCCCGCCCCTGCCTCTTTTATGTGACGCCCGTCCCTCACACGCTTTTTGACGCCCGTTATCTGCCTCACACGCCCGCCCCTGCCTCTTTTGTGTGACACCCGTCCCTCACACGCTTTTTGACGCCCGTCATCTGTCTCAGATGCCCGTCCCTGCCTCTTTTGTGTGGTGCCCATCCCTGCCTCTTTTGTGTGACGCCCGCCCCTGCCTCTTTTGTGTGACGCCCGTCCCTGCCTCTTTTGTGTGACGCCTCATGCTGGGGTAAATCTGATGTCCATCTTCGCTGGGCAAAGCTGAACCCATGATTACACACGCACACCATCCAGGGTGCACTTTGCACTTAATCGTGTGTCTCTTCCGTCTCCACCTCCCTAGCGTTTAGCCCTACAACCCTCACGCCTAAACCCTTAAGCCTAAGACCCTAAGACCGTGAAGCCTTACTCCTAAGCCATTCACCTTTAACCCTTCACCTTCAGAATGTCATGTCTTAACCCCATACCCTAGACCCTTGACTTTCATGTCTTAACCCTCATCCTAAACATCCTCACCGATAACCCCTTCAGGGCAACCATTAACCGATATGGCTTTAACAGCCTTGGAGCCGAGGCAGCCGAGGAGAACCTGCAGCTGTTCCTGCTGAAAGCCAAGAAGGATCCCGCGGTTAAGGGCGGTGAGTGGACACTGAAGAGGGAGACGTGAAGGACAAGGGCGGTGAGTGGACACTAAAAGTGGGAGACACGACGCCTTACAGAAGCATGACAGGCTGGGCTTTCATTAGCGGTTACTGGTTACGAGTCGTTACCAAAGTGGCGGCCAAATGATGAATTCGGCAAAGCCGAGGTCGAGTCGCACGGTAACGGAAACGGTGAAATCAATTAGGATTGGGGGAAGTTTGACGACTGCGGCGCGCTCATCACCAAACAAAACACTCGCCGCATCTTGGTAACCAAAATTAATTTCATATGCCACGAAAATCCCTGGTGACAGAGTGCGGTGATTGTTACAGGCAGTAACACGCTGACGCTTCTTTTCATCTGACCATTCTCCTTTCTTGGCATGGCGTTAGCAAGGGCGGTCAGAGGGGTAGCAAAAACAAAGGGGTGGGCTGTGACTGTTGTGGTACAAGACGTCTCAGCGGGGCGGGGCTGCAGGTATTGTACTGCATCCTTGACTACGGTAGCGCTACAAACACGTAGTTTTATTCAGCTACGAGTTCTCCAAAGACGTGGTCGTGGTGAAGCATGAGGATGAGACATATTTGGTCATCCACTCAATGTTGAAATGTCCCCCCACATCTGTCTCTCTTTTGTGCGCGAGCAGAAGGCGTGCTGGGTGTGAACCTGGGTAAGAACAAGCTCAGCAAGGACGCGGCGCAGGACTACTCCATTGGGCTTTCCAAGCTGGGGAAGTATGCGGACTACCTGGTCATCAACGTGTCGTCACCCAACACCCCGGGTGTGCGGCTGGGCATGAGGAGTGATATGTGTTATGTTAGGGCCTAGGAGTGATTGAGTGACTTGGCTGCCGTAATGGTGTGAAAAGCTGTGACGCCCGCAGTCCCGCGACAGGCCTGTGTGTGCTGCTAAGACAACTGCAATGGGCGCATAAAGAAGCTATGTCGCCCGCATCCCTTCTGCTTGCAGGCCTGTGTGCTGTGGGCACAACTGCATTGGGAGCAGAAATAAGATGTGGTGTACTCTTCCCTTCTGACTGAAGGCCTGTGTGCTACAATTGTTCCCTGCTACCTGAACGCCCCTCCCCCCATGATCTCTGCCTGCCGGCCAGTATGCTGCTCTGACTTTAATGCCCCCCATGGCCTCTGATTGCAGGCATGTATGCTCCCGAGAGGACTGAATGAGGCGCACAAATAGAATATGACACACACTTTCCCTCTGCCTGTAGTTATGTGTCCTGTCAAGTCACCACAATTGTTCCGGGCTACCTGAGCGCCCCCCCCCACCCCCCTCCCCTCATGACCTCTGCTTGCAGGCCTGCTGTATGCTACTCTAAGACCACATTGGAACCGGATCACCTCAATGCCCCCCTCATGACCTCTGCTTGCAGGCCTGTCTGCTTCTCTGTCTGTAGGCATGTATGATGCTCTGCAATCATGTACTCATATTGGAACCGGAAAACCTGAACGCCCCGCCCCCCATGGCCTCTGCTTGCAGGCCTGCGTGCCCTTCAAGGGCGGAAGGAGCTGGAGGCCCTGGTGAAACAGGTCAAATCCACACGGGACCGCATGCCCTGGGGGCCACAAGTAAGGCCTTCTTAATTTTGAATTTATATTGTAGCTAAAGGAGTAAGCACCGCATGCCCCAGGGGCGTCAGGGGCAACCCTCTGGATTTTGATTTTGAGCAGGTAGAGCAAATGCTTTGTGCCTCGAGGACTGAAGGTGTGCCCTTTGGAATTTGAGGGTAGGGCTGAGCATGTATGAGCAGACCTATAATTGGAATTTGAATGTGCGTAGTGGCCGTAAGCACCGGCCAGCCTGGAGGCTGCCACTGATCTGCCTTCAGGGATATGGGATGGGATCTTGGACCCACCATCTGGCATCCGTGAGTCAGGATATGTTTGGAAATGAGAGCAGGGTCGGAGGAGGCATCATCGACAAGTAGGGATATAAGAAAGCATGGCCTTTTACAGGCCTTTCACAATCTATGGATGCAATCTGAAATCAAGAGATGTGGCACAAATTATTGGGGTTTGGGGATGGGTTTCGGGGAGTGGGAGGGAAGGGGGAGCGTCCTTTTGTTACGTCTTTGCACCCCGTGCCCTATATTGCAGGGTCCTCCCCCGCTGCTGGTCAAGATCGCCCCCGACCTCAACGAGATCGACAAATCCGACATCGCCGCCGTGGTTGCCGCCACGGGTGTGGACGGCCTCATCATCTCCAACACGACCATTCAACGACCGGGTCAGTGTATGCCTGATTTTATTGAAATGCGAGCCAGACCGCCATTGGCCAGCCACCACTGTGCTTACGGGGGGGCAAACTTGACCGGCTCACGGGCAGAGGCCTATGCAGCAGGGCTTGCTGTACCAGGCCGCCCCGGCAGTAAGCTGTGATGCAGCTGGATCTAGCTGAAGCACCCTAAAATAAACATGAGTGCGTGCGGCAACAGACACTGTCCTTCTTTACCCACCACCACTCCTATTGTTTTCTCCTCTCAAACGACCACCCAGCATCAATGTTTCCCATGTTGCGGGTGTATCAGCTTGAGTACTTAACATGGCTAGGTATAGTTGGGGCCGCCGGCCGACCAGTCTAAGGCACACGACCAACAACATAACATTGCGGCCACCTCCTGGCCTTATTAACTGCAGCCGCCTCCTGGCATTCGGCCAGAGATCCCATACATGGCCAGCCATGCTGTTGGTGCCGCCGGCCAGCTGTTCTTTGACCTATACCAACCCTGCACTGACCACTTCACATGATCCGCGCCAGGAATTCTGAATCCGTCGATCTGTCTTAGTGTCTTGATTTCGAAGATGCGACACAAGTGTATGTCATTCGAAGGCACTGTCATCTGGTTTCAAACGGATGCACAAATGCTTGCATGTGTGTCCAAAACAGGAGGCGGCACTTTTATTTGCAGTAAATTGCACGTGCATGTCAATGTTTGTTTGTTGTTGCAAAGTTCACGCAACCACCCAAAGCCTTTTCGAAAGGTCCAGGCAGAACGAACCAGGGGAAACCAGCGACACACTGTGTGTAATTGTGTGCTTTCATACCAATGCATGCACGTGCGTCTCCAAGATTTTTACCTGTTTTCTTTAAACCCATGCAAGTGTGATGTTCCCATGCCGACGGGTGATGTTCCGGAGTACACCCAGGTGCAGGTCTCAGGGGACTCAAGGCACTTGCTTTCATCCCTGAATCCTTAACCCTTGTAATATGTGTATGCACACATGCAATGCGCAGGAGATGTAACCCTGTACCCTCAAATGCAGGGGGCGGGCGGTCTCTGGGCACCTCCATTATGCACTTGCATTTAAAATATGCATGCATGCATTTGTGTACTGCGCAGGCGATGTTACCAAGTACCCTCAAGTGCAGGAGGCCAGTGGTCTCAGCAGACAGCTGCATGTCGCTTATTGTTAACACATGCATGCCTGTCTGTGTGTGCTGCCTAGGTGATGTTACCAAGTACCCTCAGGTGCAGGAGGCCAGTGGTCTCAGCGGACAGCTGCATGTCACTTGTTATTGTTGTTATTACGAGGCGGGAGGTCTCAGTAGGCCGCTGTGAGGCACATGTTCCTTACATTGTTACTAACATTGTTTTTATGGTCTGCATGCATGCATGAACTGCGCAGGCGATGTCACCAAGTACCCTCAGGCGCAGGAGGCAGGAGGTCTTAACAGGCCGCAGAATTTGATTTTTCAAAACTTGCATGTGTGTGTCCTGCCCAGGCGATGTTACCAAGTACGCTCAGGTGCAGGAGGCCGGTGATCTCAGCAGACCGCCGTTAGGCACTTGATCTTAACACCGTACCTGACAAATGCATGCATACATGTACTGCGCAGGCAATGTCACGAAGCACCCCCAAACCAAGGAGGCCAGTGGCCTAAACAGGCCGCTGCAATTTATTTTTCAAAGGTTGCATGTGTGTACTGCCCAGGCAATGTCACCAAGGACCCTCAGGCGCAGGAGGCAGGTGGTCTCAGCGGACCGCCGCATGTCACATATTGTTAACACATGCATGCCTGCGTGTGTGTACTGGGCAGGCGATGTTACCAAGTACCCTCAGGCGCAGGAGGCAGGAGGTCTCAGCGGGCCGCCGCTGTTTGATCTCTCCACCAAGGCACTACATGACATGTACCGCCTGACGGGCGGCAGGTGGGTTTGGGGTTCAGGCCTAGGGTCGCAAATGCTCTGCAAACGCCCTGCTGCATCCCACCCCCTCCGCCAACAGTCGCCAATGTCACACTTTACCCATGCCTCCCTCTTTTCCCCCATCATGACGCAGCGTGCCCATCATTGGATGTGGAGGCGTATCCTCCGGCGAAGATGCATACAAGAAGATCAGAGCAGGTGAGTGCGATGGAAAATCATAGGATACATGCATGCCCATTATGTATGGTCACTGGGTGCAGTCTTTTGGCACTTTTGTCATTATGCATGGTCACTGGGTGCAGTCTGGGTGCAGTCTTGGCCGCTTGGGTTGCGGAAGCCTCTGAAGTTGTGGGTAGGTGCTGTGCAATGATGTGCAATGATGCCGTAAGTCAGAAATATTTGCGCCCAGCATAGGGCTTCTTTTGTGTATTTTTTGTTTTTGAGCTTAGTTCACTGCGCATTAATTTCCTTGAGTTCCAGGTGCGAGTCATGATTCATGAAGGTTCACCTGGTTCAAAGTTATAATCTTTGGTAACCTTGTTTTTCTTCTTGTGACCCAGGGGCAAGCCTAGTGCAAGTCTACACTGCTCTGGCGTATGATGGCCCCAAGGTGGTCCCCAGCATTAAGGAGGGCCTCGCAGCATGCCTGGAGAGGGATGGATTTAAAAGCGTCAGCGAGGCCGTCGGGGCGGATCACAGGGATGGATCAGTGGTGGTGAAGAAGAAGAAAGGGTTTCTGTGGTGATGTACGGGAACAGAAGAAAGGGCCAGATCGCCAGGATTCATCAGTGACCAAGAAGTGGCATGGATGCAGAGGAGCGAGGACTTCCGTGAGAGGAAGGGTTTATAGGCCTCAGCCCATGCCGTACTGTCGCATTGACAGTCCCTGCCGAATGCCGCACTGATGCCTAAAACGCCTAAGCAGGATGTTTGTTTCTTTCTTATGCTGTTGTTGTGGGATGCCTGATGAGAGGTATAGTTAGAGTGGAGCTTATTGAAGCTCATGCTACTAGCTTTGATTGTCTCAGCTCAGGTAACCTCTTGGCTCAGATAGTCAGATAACCTCTTGGTAAGTTGACAACCTCAGGAAGAAGAAATTGCGATTTGTATTTCCAGACACTGCCCTGGAGCGTGAATCTGTTGAGGGATGGCAGGTTTGATGGACTGCCATCTGCCTCTTCCCCATCCGAGTTGCACCTGAAGTAGAGTTATCTCATCCAATCTCTGTGCATTGGATGAGATGACGGTGTGGCATCTCCTTTCCATCTGTGTGCGGTAGCGAATTTGATATGGATGGGACGAATGCAGGATTGGAAATGGTAATGCTGGCCGGCAACTTGTGAGAGCAGGGAAGCGCTAGTACAAGTCAGGTGCCGGACGATTATGTGCATGGCTGACGTACACAGCAGCGATCAGGCAGTGTTTGGACCAGAGCAGTCTCCATATTTGTGTGTCACTGTGTTGGGTCTTTAGGCCCTTGACTTGGGGTACGCGCTGGTAATTCCAAAAAGACCCGCTTGAAATTCTTAGATGTGCAATTAAGATACAATATCACATTTTGAACATCTGGATTTTAAATCAGATAAAGTTGAAACCGTCTCATAACATGGGGGGCATGGCATGACTACCATAGGACGTTAAGTTCAATGGCTATCGAGTTATCCAACAGAGACACGCATGGGATGGTCACAGCCGGCGCAAAAATGGGCGGGCACAGCCTGCCCCACGGCCGCCTCCTCGGCGGCCGGAACTGCTTAAGCCGGATAGCCGAAGCACCCTGCGGTAGTTTGAGATTTGCCACGCTCAACTGCAACGGGTTGTGCGGCTCTGACATCAGAGCCGCAGTCCAGGGTGCCCCCACCCCCAGGGTGGATGCCCTACTCGGCCTCATACGGCAGCATCAAATAGTGGCCCTCCAAGACGTCGCCGGCATAGACGAGGCGGCGATGTAGCAGCTGCTTTACCCCAGCCACAATTTGTTCTGGATCCAGCAGCGGTCAGGCAAGAAACATAGTGAGGCCTTTGTGGTGGCCATCAACATTTCGGGGCTCTGCAGCCTGAACAGCAACTCCAGCCACGAAGGACTACCGGACTGGCCTGGCTATAATGCAGTAAACGGCTTTTTAGCAGCCCTCAGCCTACTTGCCTGGCATGTACCTTGCCCATAATAGGGCAGAATCATGATGCCGGGGAGTATGAGCAGCGTTTCGAGGAGTTGCAGCAAGAGACGGAGCAGCTCAGCAAGCGTGGCCCTTGCATTTGGGCGGGGGACTTCAATGCGGACGTGTGGCATGGCAGCGAGCTCCCGGACGGTGGTGCGGACCTTGCAAGGTCAATCCAACATGCACATGAGATGCACACGCACCGGGCGCTCCGTGGTGAGCCGCCCAAACTGTTGAAACCGCAGGCCCGGATGTTGCTCAACGCGGCAGCGGCCACTGGCATGTTGCTGCTCACGGCCGCAAGGGAGATGAGGGGGATGCCACCTTCCTAGCGGCTCCTCAGGTTCACTGCTCTGTCGCGTGTCACAGCTCTGGGATGCTTCCGTTGCTTGATCCAAGATCAGCTCTGGGGTCCCTGCTTGAGTCTGCCCCTGCTCGAAATTCAGACTGCTGTCGGAACCAGCGGGCAATGGACCCCCTCGACCAATGCCTTTTCGTGTTACTAGTACTGCCCCATCTGCCTGCGCCCCTGCCCCTCTAGGTGGTACGCGGCCCGGCTCAGGTACCATGCAGTCCTCTGCAGGCGGTTCCACTGGCCCTGCCAGCTTTTCCGCCATCAACAGGGCCTCTGCCACAATCTCAGCACTAGCATTTTTTAGGTCTACACCCGGCTCCAGCCCCCTCAGACGCCCACTCTTCCGTTGGACGTCAGGGTGCTGGTGCCTATCGGGGTTCAGATCTACGCCTGTCATCTCCACAGGCATTTTACGAACCGCACTGTCCTGCAGGTGTGCTGGCGACACCCCCTACAAAACCTGCTAACGTTAGGCTTCTGCCCCTTATCCCTACTGCAATCTGGTGAGGATCTGCTAGTCAAGGCCGGACGGCAGGTACAGCAATTTCACAGGATAGGCCTTGCCCTCTGCTTTTATGCTCACTAAAACTTTTAATCTGGCGGAATCCTTTTTCGCCCTTTTTAGTCCCTCCCACCTTTGCTGGCTGGGCTGCTTCTAGCCGGCAAACGTCCCTTGCGGATGTCTCGCCTCCGGGCGGATATATCCTCTTGCGCTGTGTCAGTTCCTCTCTGACACCTGCGGGGATCCTTTGGTACACCACACAATTTTAAACTTGGATGATCTATCAACAAGTTCACTTCTGTCAATGATGAATGATTGGATCCACCTGATCACAATCTGCAGTCACACAGGAATTATCTGCTGGGTGTATAAATCCACAGCCAGATCCTCAAGCCTCTCCTGGACTCAACACTAAGTTGCCACTCTTAGTGATTCTCAAGGCTTAACTTGGCACTCTCTATGGAGATTACCACAGCAAAGTGCAGTTCATATGCTGTCCAAGGTCGTTTGCATACAAACAAAATTCCAACTTCGCTGCACAAGCACCTTTAGCAGGAATTGGCAAATCAGGCTGATCAGGCTAGATCCACTTCGTCCCTTTCTAAAGGACACGCGATGTGCGCTTCAGGTCCGTGGCGGACTTCTTTCCTCACGGCAGTGATGGACGCCTACGGGCAGGCTCAGTGACTATTCACTGGCTGCGAGTGCTCTTCGAGTTAAGCAGCTAGCTGGATATTTGTATATATAGCAATTGACTTAGGTAGCATAGGCCTTCTGGCCGTCTGGGCGCGATCCAGCTGGGCTATGTTAAGGTGCACTTACCGCGCTACACGCGGTGAGGGTGACGGGACGTAGACTGCGTACTTCTTCTTCGGCAGGGTCTCGGTTCTCTGGATGTGGTACTTGTCTCCAGCTATATCAGCTGAGGCTGATCTAGGCTTGACTTGAGTAAGGGTACTGACTTATGTGAACGTAGGTGGCCTCATACACGGATGACTGCCGGAGCTGTTTACAATAGAGGTCTGTCCTTTAGAAAGGGACGAAGTAACTAGCCAAGGCAATTGCCGGGATACAGGGACCCGGCAGGCCCAATTCAGAGTACGTTAGAACCTGTCAAATCTCCCTGCGTGAGCGGGTTTCTAGGTCTCAGCTCAAATCCGGAGACTCCGCAGAGAAGCTGCGGAGTCACCGATGACGCTAACTGCGGTCTAAACGGTTCTGTCACGTATAATGTAATATACTGTGACAATCAGGTCAGCCCAAGGCTTTCCCACCGGCACCGCTGATTTTTCAAGTGCTGCCAGTGGCTCTGCACTGGCCTGCAAGACCTGACTGGTCACCGCTGGCTGGGCAACTGCCCCCTTGCGCTTGACCACTGCAGGCACTCGCCTGCTCTCCATTTCCTCTCCACCTGGCTGAAATCGGCCGGCTAGCCCCCCTGGGGCTGCGGCGATCTCTGCCTTGTGTTCCGGCTGACAGAGCTCCACCAGTACCCGCTGCGCAACCCTCGTCACCCTGGACGGAATCTGTTGCGGCGCGGTATCTGGATCGCTGTCACGCCGTATGCCGCTGCTCTGGGACACCTCAGCCACCTGATCCAAGATCAGATCTGGGGTTCCCGCCTGCGTCGGACCCTGCTCAAATTCCAGGCTGCTCCTGGAATCAGCGGGCAGTGGGCCTCCTCGCCCAATGCCTGTCCTCGTCACACACACAGTGCCATCGGCCAGCATTCCTGCCGCTCTGGGCAGGAAGTGGTCAGGTCCTGACACCTTGCAGGCCCCTGCAGCCGGATCCACTGGCCCTGCCAGTTTCTCCGCCATCTGCAGGGTTTCCTCTGCAATCAGTGAATCAGCCACCTCTATCAGGTCTGCACCTGGCTCCAGCCCCCACACTCGCCCGCTGCGGCGCTGGGCGTCGGGGTGCTGGTGCCTATCAGGATGCAGGTTACACTCTGCCATTCCTACAGGCAATTATACGATCCACACTATCCTGCAATGTGCTGGCAACACCAGAACAGGATCTGCTAACGCTCAGGCTTCTGCCTCTTGCACCTACTGCGGCCTGGTGAGGGCTTGCCAGTCAGGTCAAGCCGACAGGTACAGCAAAAAACAGGACAGGGCTCTGCCTTCCTGCTTTTTCTTGCTAATCAACCAGAATCTGGCGGAATCCTCCGTCGCCTTTCTGGCTGGGCAGCTCTAGTTGTCACACGCCCTGCGTGGATGTAGCCTCTTGCGTGGTGTCCGCTCAGCTTCGTGGTCCTGCGGGGATGCTCTGGTCCACCAAAAAATTTCAAACTTGGATCTTCAATCCACAAGTTCACTTCTGTCCATGATGACAGATTGGATCCACCTGATCTCAATCTTCAATCACACAGGCAGTATTTGCTGGGTGTAAAAGTCCACAGCCAAATCTTCAAGCCTCTCTGGGCCTGGCACTGAGCTGCCACACGCAGTAATTCACTGGGTTTTACTTGGCAATCTCTCTCTGGAGATTACCTCAGCCAAATTGCAGTTCAAGCACCTTTCCAAGGTCAATTGCTGACAAGCAGAATTCAAATTTTGAAGCACAAACACCTTCTGCAGGAACTGGCGAATCAGGCTGATCAGGCTAGATTCACTTCGTCCCTTTCAAAAGGACACGAGATGTGCGCTTCAGGTCCATGGCGGACTTCTCCCTCACGACAGTGATGGGCGCCTACGGGCAGACTTCGTGACTACTCACTGGCTGCGGGTGCTCAACGAGTTAAGCTTCTAAACTTGTATTTGAATGTCAGGCAATATCTTTGGGAGGCACCGGCTTTCTGGCTATAAGGTCGCGATCCAGCTGGGCAATATCAGGTGCACTTACCGCGTCACACGCGGTGAGGGGTACGGGATCGTAGACTGCGAACTACTGTTCTGCAGGGATCTCGTTCCTCAACTGAGGTCTTGTTCTTCTGCTGTCTCAGCGGAGGTTGAGCTAGTCTTGACTTGATATAGGTACTGACGTTATGAACACCTCAGGCCTCATGCATTGGATGCCGGCCGGAGCTTGTTACATAAGAGGTCTGTCCTTTTGAAAGGGACGAAGTAACTAGTTTAGGCAATTGCCGGGATACAGGGACCCGGCAGGCCCAATTCAGAGTACGGGACAGCTAAACCCCTGGCGTAAGCGGGTTTCTAGGTTCCTATTCAAATAAGGAGGATCCGCAGGGAAGCTGCGAAGCCTCCGTGGTCGCAAACTGCGGCCTAAACGGTTCTGGCACGTATACCGTAATATACCGTGACATTCATGCTTAATGATTTAGGACTCATGCTTAATGGTTTAGGGTTCATGCTTACAATTTGTTTGTTTGGACTTCACAAAGTATGAGGTTTGGCCGCCCAACCCTAGAAAACCTGCAACACAAACACAGAAAACAGCTAGGGTGCGCTTGTGGCCCTTGTCGGCAGGAATATTGCAAATTATTGACACAACACATCCTGGGAAGTGCTGTCTCGGCAGGTCTCGCGTTGACCACATCGCTGTGCATCACAGCCTTTGGGGGCAGGTGGATAAAACGCGGTGCTGGCGTGCTGCCTACCGGATCGGATCTCTCAGATCACCTACCGGTCGCGGCCACCCTCAAACCACTGGGAGATAGCAGCATTGATATGGGGACCTGTCACCGGGCAGCTAGCAAGCCAGCAGAAAGCATCATGACCATCTTGACCTGGACGGCGGACAAAGCAGCGATTTACAGCGCAGCGCTGGCCAGAATGAGCAGGGCCTATACTGCTGCGGAGCGGCCATCGCGGCGGGTGACGATGAGGAAGCTGCAGCGGCGCTCACAGCCGCAGTTTGGAATGCGGCCGAAGCTGCAGGCATGACGCATATAGCCAACTAAGCCACATGCCCAACGCGATATCGTTGAGGCGTAGACGTTTTTTTTCCTCCAGAGGCTGGACTTCCTTTGTCTTTCTTTTCCAGCTTTTTGTTTGTCCCTTCAATTTATTTCCCACTTTTTCCTCTTCCCCCCCCCCCTGTCCCAGGTGTATGTTTCGTTCTTTCCCCCCAACTCTTTAGTTAGGCACCCATGCGGCCGAGCCTTTTAAGCAGGGCCGAGAGGTGTAACGTCATTGACTCAGCCAATGGCCACCGCTGTTTGTATATAAATGTGTTAATGACCAGCGGAGCATCAGATTCGATGCATGGCACATGGGCCCACAAATAAACAGGAACATAATCAAAACAACGTGGACTGAGAACTGGATAAACCAGTGCCCCCGAGGGCTGCCTATTAGCAATCAACTGCTATGTGGTGCAAGCACGAACCTCATCATACAGTTTTAAATATTCAGTAAAACATCTTAACGTGCCAATGGCGTTACACCTCTGGGCCCTGCTCAAAGGACTCGGTCGCGTGGGCGCCAAACTACACCTCACACCAGTCAATGACGTTACACCTCTGGGCCATGCTGAAAAAGGCTCGGCCACGTGGGCGTCCAACTAATTGGATGGAAGAATAAAATAAATAAATGAAGTTGGTCAGGTAAAAGAAAGTGAAAGGGAAGGGGGGGGGGGGGGAATCTGGGCATCGCACCCAATCCTGCCATGGTTCAACTCAAGGAAGTTACTAGTCACAGCACCATTCTGGGGGCCTGCCCAATGCCCATCACCGCTCTCTTAGCTGATCATGTACACTGGGGCATAAGAGGCAATCATGTATTGCACCTATTTCCCGCGACAGCGCATCCTCCACATGCTCGCCGTCTTTCCTTACCCAACAAAGTTGGCAGCAGCGTGTGGCATGTTGCTGACCGCTGCGCCGTCCTCTTGTGTCGGCCGTGCTGACTGCGCCGAGCTGCAGTCGTAAGTATGTGCGCACACAAGCACAGTCCCTCCAGCTCTTGGCCTGCGCGCGAGCATGTGGAGGACGCATTGCATGCATGCTTTCAATGCCCCATCATGCATGATCAACTTAGGGAGAGGGGATGGGCAGGTCCTCCGAACGGTGCCAGAAACTTCAAGTTGTACTAGGGAAGGCTTCTGTGGGATGCCCTAGCCTTTGTGGAAGATGTGAGTGGTAGACATCGTCGAGGCGAAGACGTTCTCAGAGGCTGGAACTTCTTACCCTTTCTTTCCCAGCCTTTTGTCTGTCCCTTCACTTTATTTCCTTTTTAGGGATCTCCTTTTGGGGAGACTGTAAGAAAACTGCCTCAGGGTGTACATGTTGCATTTGTCGTGTGCGTGCATGCTTTTGACATTCCCCTAAACAGTCCCTACATGGCTTACAATCACCCTTTGCGAGTTCAGATGGACGAGGCTGGAAGTGTTTCGTTTTTGTAGCTCAGCTACAGTCCGGCTAGAGCTCAGCTACACTGCAGCCTCCTGCCCCAGGTGTGGCCAGCCACGGGCGGTCAAGGGCTGATCCTCTTGGTGCGAACCAGTGCAGTCAGTCAAGGCTTGCATGCTAGGTCACCATGGCTGCATGCAGCACCCGGGACAGTTCCAGGAACGAAGAACCCATATTCCTTGACGCATGTTCTGCAAAGTGTACATAGCCGTGATATAGCACTTGCTTGCTTACCAGGATCGGGCCTACGTGGGTGGCACCGACCTACTTATGCCTCGACATGCGGGCATGGCTGCCATACGTAGCGCATGCAAATCTTCGGAAATAATACAAATACTCAATGACGTTACACCTCTAGGCCATGCTGAAACGTCATGAAGACATGAACTATTCAATAATACAAATATTAACTCCGGCTGTGACAGAGGAGCCCATCAAATACAATTGGTTCAGATGCACCCCCCAATCCCTCAGCCCGTCCTCCAAGCATTTAAAGACGTAAAATTCTCCCTTTTGTA
The DNA here is from genome assembly GCA_037349105.1 of Limnomonas spitsbergensis. Lineage (NCBI taxonomy): Eukaryota > Viridiplantae > Chlorophyta > Chlorophyceae > Chlamydomonadales > Limnomonas > Limnomonas spitsbergensis. The sequence continues at coordinate 130,990 of JAYJMM010000031.1, forward strand.
TAGCATCAACGAATCCTATAATTATATTCAATATGAATGCGTCATACAACGTGTAAACACAACTGACCCCAACGTAATTGGCAACGAAGCCTCACCAACATCCACAGCGGTTTGAGCTTTCACGCCTGCGTCTTCCACTCACTCCCTAGGGTGTGAGGGGTAGGTACCCCTCTTCATTTTGATTTGTACTGGCGGAATACGGCTCTGATATGCTGACCGATATAGGCATCAACGCACGAGAGACACGTCGTTTCCATTGATGCAGAACTTGTGGGACCTGGCCTTGAGGAACATGCCGAGTTTGGCCGTGATGCTCTCAGGCTTGGGGCAGCATCCCAGAGGAGCCATGTTAATGGTCCCACCATTGGCCGTGACCATCTTTGCCAACGCCTTCTCGTAAGCCTTCTCGTCCTTGGACCCCAAAGCGGGAGCTGTAAGTGCAGGAGGTCAGAGCTGTCAGTGGGTGAAAGGACTGAACAAAGGTTGGGTGTGTGCGCTAGCTGTACAGCAGGGCGCCCCATTGTGAGCTGCCTTCGCTTGCCGCCGGCGATGTGTGCGCACCTGGCTGCTTTCCAGCGGCAATGAGGTTTAAGCCGAGACTCTTGCCCGGAGATGCGTGAACTGTCTTGATGATCATTCCCGGGTTCGCCATGACCAGCTTTTTGCTCGCTGTTTGTGCCAGCTTATCAAACTGTTCAGCCTGCTTCTTGTTACCCTCAAACTGCATCGTCTTTGTGATGCCACCATGGCTCGTCATAAACATCCTGCAAAGGTGGAAGAAAGGGATGATAATGCCATATCTAGAAACGAGCAGCGCTCACGGGCAGGCATGGATGCTACATAGTAGCACAATACGGCATGATACGGCGCAATACGGCACAGGTTCAGCCGGATTGTACTAACAAAGTGCCACGACACAGCTCGATACGGCACAGGTTCAGCCGGATTGTGCTACCATAGGGGGTTGGATGCCCATCCCCCAGAATACATCTCACCGGATGTGCAGCATAGCCTTGTCAAAGGCCTCAGTTATGTCCATTTGCGAAGCTGACGCAACGCACAAGAGGTCGCAGTGCTTAGGCTTGCACAGCTTCTTGAGGCTGGCTAGGTCGTCGCCTTCGACTCCAGCGGCGATGACCAGAAAGTGAAAGTCCGAGAGACCAGGGTGGGCGATGGTGTTGGCAAGCATGTCTGTCGGGGAGCGAGGTGATGCGATTAAGCAGATACAAGGTCACTGTACTGTAGTGCCAGATCATCCGATGACCGACGAAAGCCGCTGGCTCACCGAGGGGGGTCGTGCTTCCGTTATCGCCGCCATCCGTGAAGACAAGTTGGTAGCGGATCACCTGAGGAGTGAGCAGAAACAAAGTGAAGCGTGAATCTTTTCAGCAGCCTATTGCAGACGGGGCATGAGCCTGCAGTTTCATGGCGGCGTTGGTTGTGTGGCTCTTTGGCCGGCCGGCTATGTATTCCTCACCACTTGCTCCCCTCCTACAAATCTGTCCCCCAACACCACCCACCCCTGACCTTTACCTTCTTATCCCACTTTGTTTCCTCGGGATGCTTCTTCATATTATGGTAGGAGGTCACAATGCCGTCCCAGATGCGTGTGTACCCGCCGGAGTCCTGCTCGATGACCTTGACCATCTTGTGGTGGTCGAAGTCCTTCACCTGGAAGCATAGGCGGAGCTTGATATTGTCGTCGAAGGTGTGCACCACGATGGAGTCTTGTCCCAAAATGGAGTCGGAAGTGCAGATCTTCTTGATGCAGTCAAACACAACCTGGAAAGGCAACAAGCATGGACATACATGATAGGTTTTCAATTGCTTTCTGGCAGCTGGGATTCCGGGGGCGGTGGAGCACACTCTCTCAGGGCAGCAGGTCGGAAATAGTATGGTACTGTCAGTGTTCTAAGGGAGACAAGTGATCAGAGGTGCTCCTTCGCAGCAAGGAAAACGGCCGTGCGCTACTCGTTCTGTCTTTATTAAGAAAGGAAGACTGCAAAACAGATTAGTATTTGGGCCTGATGCATTACCAGTATATCCAGCAGAAAATAATATTGCTAGGAGATGAACTGAACTGAAAGCATGCCCCGCCAGTCCATAATGTTGTGCATTACTTATTTGCCTCGCTGCATGCACTCACTGGTCACACACCCTCTCAATCCAACAATGAGAGGGCCGTGAAAGGTCATTAATCAAGCCAAATCGCCCTCTTTCGCCAACATCAACTGCTTTCAGTGCTGGCTCTGCACAAGTCATGGCGTGGCCTCATGCAGTCACCGTGCACCATGCGCATGATGGCGATCAATTAACTCATCGCATGCCATGCGCGCAATGAAAGGCATGGCTTGATTTGAATGTTTAAAACTCAATTCGTCTGGAACATGCATGCCATGCTCATACAACCACCTTGCAACTTTGCATCATGCTCAGTGCGTGCTTGGCCAGCAGGGTAGCCACTGTCAGCAGAGGGCAGAGTCACAACCAGCAGAGCCGGTTCAGCATTTGTCTGTGCATAGAGCTTGCTTGGGGATACTTCATCTTGATGCATATTTTTAGCGCTTCGGCTCCGCTGTGCTGCATTACTTTCAGTGATCACCTTGCGCCCTTGGGCTGATCCTCGTCATCATGGCTCGTGCGTCATCGTGTCACGATAGATTTGAATTCTGCCACCGACGACCTATCGAGATGGCCGAGTTCATCAATTCGCACTCTCCGCTTGAAGCTCTTATCTGTCAGGAGCGTCATTCATAAATGAATTCCGATGCACCTGAGCGCATGAACTTCCCGCGCCTGCCGCTTTACGTACCCTGAGAACGTCTGCCGGTAATCAACCGATGCCGGAACCGGATGCGCTACAGCGTGGCGCTTTCATACTACTTGACTATAGATCATTTACCTCGCCTCGGTCAAAAAGCCGGAGCTCAACGACAAAGTGTTGACGTACAGAGGTGTAGCTGAAAGCCCCGCAGACAGGCAGACGTTGCGAAGCAGGCGTAGTGCACACCCTGAAAATACTGAAGTTAGTTGTATAGCGACATGCTATATCGACCGTGCTGCTTCGTTCCGATGCATAATGGATCATGGGATGACTGATGATCAGGCATCCCATGAGTTGTTAGAGTTGTATGTATGTGCGATCGCACCTGAAGCCGGGTCTTACCCATGCCACATTCGGCATACATGCTTGAGCTGACGTCGATGCAGATGTTGAGGTACAAGAAAAGACTGTCCACTGTGAAGAATATCCACACTTTATACACGCTTAAGCACCCTTAACCAATAAGGACGCTTTAAATCGGCTTTAAGGGGGCACCAATTTGCCTCCCGATAGAGCGCTTCGCGCCTGCTGGTTGCTACAACATTTATATGTATCATGTTCAATTGAAATGGCCTATCCAAAAGCGCGTGTAGTGGTTGGTACCGTATGGGCTGCTACAACTTCGGTGTGCGCCCTTCCACGTGGTTGAGATAAACCCCGTAACTCTTCAATCGTCCACGCTTGGTTCGTTCAATCTTAAAAGCGCTTGATTCAGTATCAGAATGGGCTGTGATTGAGTAGAGAACAGTTCACAGCATGCCGAACTCGTTCAGGTCTTGCTACGCAGCGACAACGGGAACTGCCGACGACGGAAAATCAAGAGCTTCAGCATCAGCAGGTTTGACTACAAATGCTCCGACTCGTGAGGAGGCAACTCCTCCTCATCATCATCAGCAGGTGCAGAAACAACGGCTGTTGCAACAACAGTACCAACAATGGCAGACTGGCAGGTGCAGATGCTTGTGCAGCAGCGCAGCAGCAACAGCAACAACAGCAGCAACAACGGCCATTGCCGTCTGCTGACTACCAGATGCACACTGGCATTTGCAGGTTCATGCACTCCCCATGCAATACCAGACAACACTATGCATTCCCCCATGCAACTCCCCATGCAATCCGATGCAGCTCTAGCAGGTCCTTGTAACTCTCCATGCACTTACTTGCACCTGCATGCATTATAACCCCATGCCAACCTGAATGCAACCCCGAATCAATTGTGCATGCCAGCCCCTGGTGACCCTAAAAACCCTATGTACATCCCGTATGCACCCCTCGTGCATCCCGCCCATACCATACACCTTCCCATGTAGGTTGTATGCAAGACCCAGGCCTTCATGAGGTCTCCAAATGTCCGCATTCAGGCAGCCAATACGGCGTCTGCATCAAGGAATTAATGCGCAAGCTGGAGGACTCCCAAGTCCCAACGAAAAGCTGACCACAGGGAAAGTGGAGCTGCTGGCACACTAGGTGAGGGCGTCTTGCGCACGAGGGGGTATTTGTTTAGGGTTTCAGTTACGTTGCAGCCTACGGTCGAAATGCTTGGTGCATCTGTTCATAGGCCGGTCATCAATTTGTCCTTTCGTCGAAGCTGTGATATAGCCGGGCCATGCACGTGCCTACACTGACCGCGTTTCATATGTTTCCTTAGCTATCCTCCTGCCCCTGTCCCCTGATCCCCTTCCTGCTCTTGCCCTGACCCATCATCCCCCACCTGCCCCTGCTCCCTTGCCCCCCTCATGCTCCTGGCCCTGCCCCCTTGTCCCCCTCCTGCTCTTGCTCCTGCCCCCCTGTCCCTGTCCCCTCATCACCCTCATGATCCATGTTCCTGCCCCCTTGTCCCCCTCCTGCTCATGTTCCTGCCCCCTCGTCCCCCTCCTGCTCATGTTCCTGCCACCTCATCCCCCTCCTGCTCATGTTCCTGCCCCCACGTCCCCTCCTGCTGCAGTCCCTGTCCCTCGTCCTCCTCATGCTCTTGCCCCTGCCCCTCGTCCCCTCCTGCTCCTGTCCCTGCCCCCTCGCTGCGTTTGGCAGGCTGCTGGGAGCGGCACCCTGTGCAACAGCGGCAGCGGTGGCGGAAGTAAGAACCCCCGTCGCTGCGCTTGACTGTACGCTTGTAGGAGCACAGGGTGCAACATCAGCAATGGTGGCAGCAGAAGGGACCCCCCTCACTGCGCTTGGCATGCCTTTGAAAGTGGCACCCGGCGCAACAGCAGCAGTGGTGTCAGCTGCAAGGCCCCCCTGGTTTTGCTTGGCAGGCCACTGGGAGGGGCACCCGGCCAAAAGACAGCAGCGGTGGCAGATGCAAATCCCCCCTCGCTGCGCTTGACAGGCCGCTGAGAGCGGCACCCAGCGCAACAGCGGCAGCGGTGGCTGAAGCAGGGCCCTCCCTCGCTGCACTTGACAGGCTGCTGTGAGCGGCACCCAACACGACTGCAGCAGCAGTGGCAGCTGCAAGGCTCCCCTCGCTGCACTTGGCAGGCAGCTGGGAGCAGCAACCAGCGCAATAGCGGCAGCGGTGGCGGAGGCAGGGCCCCCCCTCGCTGCGCTTGACAGGCCGTTTGGAGCGGCACCCGGTGCAACAGTAGCAGCGGTGGCAGCAGCAGGGCCTCCCTGGCTGGGCTTAAGAGGCGGTTGTGAGCGGCACCCAACGCAACAGCGGCAGCGGTGGTAACGGCAGGGATCCCCCCCGCTGCACTTGGCAAGCAGCTGGGAGCAGCACCCGGCGAATCAGTGGCAGCGGTGGCAGCGACAGGCATCGTCCCCGTTGCGCTCTGCAGGCAGCTGGGAGCGGCACCCGGCGCAACAGCAACAACGGTGGCAGCGACAGGGATCCCCCCCGCTACGCTTGGCAGGCAGCTAGGAGCGGCACCCGGCGCAACAGCGGCAGCGGTGGTAGCGACAGGAATCCCCGCCGCTGCGCTTGGCAGGCTGCTGGGACCGCCCCCCGGCGCAACAGTGGCAGTGGTGGAGGAAGCAGGCCCCCCCCTCGCTGCGCCTGACTGGCCGTTGCGCTTGGCTACTGCGCTTGGCAGGCAGCTGGGAGCGGCACACGGTGCAACAACGGCAGCAGTGGCAGCAACAGGGATCCCCCCCGCTGCGCTTGGGAGGCATGCACTTGGGAGCAACACCCGGCGCAACAGCGGCAACGGTGGCAGCGACAGGATCCCCCTCAATGCGCTTGACAGGCGCTTGACATTACTGCCAACATACGGAGACAATTAGTGATTGTAATGGTAAAGCTCTCTTACACAGACAATCCGATTGGCAATACACATGCTAAAAGGCTTGTGCCGGACTGCAGAAACTCGGCACAGTGTGCTCTCACATCATGTTCGTTGCAATCTGGTCAAGAGTTCTGCCGGTAATATTCTTACACTATACAATCTCGAAGGCCATGCCATGACGTATGGTGGGACCATCGAAAGGCCATGTGCCATGCTTTGACTATTGTATCAATTACGTTACACATATTAATTGATTGGCTTCTACTTTGCAGCGCATCTTTGCTGTGTTATCAATGGCTATTGGGCTACAATCTCCTACTTGTGCACCATTACACTACTACATGTATCCATGAAGGAACCTCTTAACACAAGTGGGCTGTAAAGGAAGCGACATTAATTGATTGGCTTCTACTTTGGAGTGCATCACTGTTGTGTTATCAATGGCTATTGGGCTACAATCTCCTACTTGTGCACCATTACACTGCTACATGTATCCATGAAGGAACCTCTTAACATAAGTTAGCTGGAACGGCAGCGACATTGATTGGCTTCCACTTTGCAGCGCATCACTGATGTGTTATCAATGGCCTCTGGGCTAGTCCCCTACTAGTTCACCATCCGACTACATGCATCCATGTAGGGACCTCTTAGCACAAGGTAGCTGGAACGGCAGCGATATTGATTGGCTTCCACTTTGCAGCGCATCACTCATGTGTTATCAATGGCCTCTGGGCTAGTCCCCTACTAGTTCACCATCCGACTACATGCATCCATGTAGGGACCTCATAACACAAGTTAGCTGGAACGGCAGCGATATTGATTGGCTTCCACTTTGCAGCGCATCACTCATGTGTTATCAATGGCCTCTGGGCTACCTTAGTCCCCTACTAGTGCACTATCCGACTACATGTATCCACCCGGGCGTTGTTGGTGCAGACGACTTCATCAAAGATGTTGATATCCTCTTCCTTCATCCCCTTGGTAAGCTGGAACAGATAGGATCCCAGGTCTTCTGCACTGGAGAAGAGGCCACCCAGGCCAGAAGTAAACAGTTCCTCTGCGCTTTCAAAAAGCTCGACAACGTAGTACCCGCTAAGCTTCATAAATTCTCCTAGCTCTGGGGCAGTCATCTTGGAAAACTGAGCCAGCAGCTCGGCAACGTCCAGGTAAAGACCCTCCACCACCTTAACGACCGTGACGTCGTCGTCGATTGATGTCCACTCCCACACCCCTTTCATACTTGACAAAAACACTGAATTCAGTGGTTTTGTCAAGTATGAAAGAAATCATACGGTGTGGAACAAGGTGTGGACACGTATTTGCTATGTGGTTCCACCACATGCACTTGCGCTAGCGTAACACAGCGCCTTGTTCTGCATTCGGTGTTTTAAATGATAGGCAGTAAACGCTTAAGATTATTCATCCACGCAGGCGACAATGACGGTTCCTGTCTCAAACCAGTCTTCCTAATTCGTCCCCCACCGACGTCCTTCGGATGATCAAGGATGTCCTATCCAAAACCACGGCCATTGTTTCTTACGAGCTATCACTTTCGATCAACGGAGAAGAGTGCACAGTGGATCCCCAGCAATTTGCCCAGCAGATATCGGACTTCTGTTGTGGTTCCAGCCACACTCTGGATTTCCTAGGGGATGCTTTCGTCGACGGGGAGCGGCCCTCTATTACTGTCAAGGCTGCGGTGAAGCTTGCACTGCGTAAGTAATGAAAGCTGCCAGATCAGATCTGAGTGAAACGTGCATGGCATTAGTTTATGGGTGTACTAAATATATTTATTCTCCGCAGTTCCCAAAGGCGACGCACTTCAGTGTGAGGGCCAGCAGAGCCGATCTCGCTCCCGCACGGGAGAGGCAACGACGACAAGGGACAAGAAACCCTCTGCCAGGCGAGTAATAAGGCATCATTAGTACTAGGGAAACGTAGCTCGTGCTCAGGAGTTTCCTCTTAGTGAGTAAGACAATTATTTATCAGTATGGCATGATATACCGGTATATGAACGATCATCTACTCTTCTCATCATGTATGTCTTCATTGTTACAGGAGCCACAAGATTGCAATCATGTTGACAGATAACTGCTGGCCAAGGGACGACGAAGGGTGAGTTTTATTTGCCACCTACTTCCATGCATGTGCTGGCATCCACAACCACGGTGGTGTATTTGCATGCAAGCCCCAAAATGTCTGCCTTGCTCTGCATGTAGGTTTTACCTTGCACTGGAAGGGTATGCATCAGAACAACATGTATCAAATCCTGAAGGGGTCCGCCTCATGCGTGAGATCTTCGAGGGGATCATCTATGCTGCCAAGAACGACGGCCCAGGTCACAACAACTGCAACACCTGACATTATCCCCGACGCACTGTCCCACTTGATGGCGGTGAGTTCCAGTTGTTGTGACTTGTTTGATTGAAATGAGTTTCTACAAAGGTGGATCATGTATACCGTATTATCTGCTTTAATAGTTACACAACAAATAAACCATGTTGGCCTAAACTAGCATTTGTATGCTTTACAGAGAGCAAAAGCGAAGAGGACACTTACTTATCCAGAAGCAACACCGCCCACTGCCACGACAACAACTGCCCAGATGATTCAGCAAGCGCAGCCAACAGCCCATGCAGCCGCCGCACCACATCAGCCACCCCTGGCAGTTCTGGCAGCCGTTGCACCTGAACAAGCCATGGGACCTTTGGCAGTTCCAGAACCAGCCCAGGCAGATCGGGCAAGCAAGAAGGCGAAGAAAGGCAGGAAGGGGAAGGATCGTGTGATGCCAAATATGCCAAGCGCTTCCGATGCTGCTGCAAATGAGGTGGGAATGAGGAGACAAGCCAACCTGGCAGCGAAGCGCCTTGGCCTTGGCCCGGGCGGCCCCTAGGCGGCGAAGGGTCACAAGATGGTCAGCCTCAAGTCCCTCAACACGGCGGACATGGCCGAGCATGTGGAACAGGTAAATGTTTTTCCCTCGCTTATCCTTGCGATATTTGTGTCTCTGATATTACTAGTGTGATTGGTATGTCCTTGCTACTTGTTATAATTTCATCGCATATCTTGAAAAATGCATTTGCTGCCTCTTTGCTGCCCTCAGGATGACGACTCTTCTGGTGATGGGGCTAGGCGAAACCTACGTCCCCTTCAGAGACAGCAGTATGCTCTGATGAATGCTGGAGTAGCTGCTGCTGCTGAGGAGAATGGGTTTGGTGACTTGGAGGATGATGTGTCAGATAGTGAATAGTGGATCTTTTGCAAGAGGACAATTGGATATGATGTACTGAAATGAGTGTCGGCATGCAGCTTTAAGCCGTGCATTAAGGCAGCCTTAAAGACACCTTGAAGCGGATAAAGATTTGCTTTTCGTTTATAATGGTTATAAGGGGCTTATGACCACCTTATTCTGACTCTATGGATAAGCGTGTGTTAAGGATACAGAGTTTAAGGGCATTTTAAGCCAGAGTTTAAGGGCAATTTAAGCCTGAGTTTAAGGGTATTTTAAGCTTGAGTTTAAGGGTATTTTAATTGCGCCTAACAGTGGTTATAAGGAGCTTAAAACCTCCTTAAAGACATATAAAGATTTGCTTTTCGTTTATAATGGTTATAAGGAGCTATAAGGACTACTTAAACAGCCCTTATCCCTAAGTGATGTAATCCCCATGATTTGCAGTATTCTTATCCTCGGCTTATCCCATATAATACAAGTCTTATCCATCCTTATTCTTGCCTTATTGTGGCCTTATTGTCGATTATAAGGATGGATAAGGCCTGGATATTCTTCACAGTGGTCGTTTCGTGCAGACCCCGCTGCGTAAGCTGCTTTGACGCTGCCGTCAGCGGTCTGGGCCGTGACGATAGTCGAAAACTTTTTTTTATTGTCGCCGATTGTGGCCAATTGCCCAAACATTCCTGCAGCTGCCATGCCCAAGATACTGCTGCTTGACCAGAGGTCTAGAAGTCACTTGACACTTGTTAATTATTTTCGCATGCATGTTGTCGATCAATCTTCTCAAAGTGGATATGTGGATTTCCTGCATGCCAAAACAGACGGTGTAGAATAGGAGCGAAGTACAAGTCAGTACAGCTACGAGGGCACACCCTCCATCCGCGGGTACACATCGCTTCCGATTTTGAATCCCTTTCGTGTCGATCTCCTATTCTTTCGAGTCGACTCAGTCCTGCTCGACAACATGCCACATTTCTACCTGCTCTGTTGCATCCGCTGATTCGCTTGCTGTGCTTCATGAAAGGCGCGGCCTGACGCGGCCCATGCATGTCCTACATGTCCACATGGACATGTGGTTGCTCACACGACCACCACCCGAAACGGCCATGGGCAGAAGATATGACTATTCTTATATGTAATTAATATCAGTTCGAAGGCATCAAATCTTTCCGCAGTCTGTGGAAGTTCCGAGGAGGGGGGGGGGTCCTCGGAGAAAAGGCCGCACGTGGGTCTTCTTGAGCAGTTCCGCATACCCCGTTTCTGCACTACATGGCCTACGGAGGAGTTCCGCAGGCAATCAGAAATAATAGATCGGGGCCTTCATATGGTCGTCACGGGATGGTCGTCGCCGTACTCACTTCGTAATCGATAACTCGAACGCCGATCCATTGGCTATGTCTTTAATATATATATCTGCCTCGCTCATCAACAGGGGATATGATAGGGCGCAAGACTGCAACACATTGTTAACCCATCGTACCATTAACCCATCGTAGAGTGACTGGCGCCCCAAGCAACTCTCAGCACGTTTCTGACAGCCTGTTTCTGATTGACTGCGGAACTCCTCCGCAGGCCCTGTCGTACATGACAGAAACGGGGTCTGTGGAACTGCTCCGCAGACCTTTAGAACAAGGTAGCACAATCCGGATACGCTTCTGCTCCGGTCCGCTCCGCTCCGCTTCAATACGGCAGGTTAGGAGTATCAGTACTTTGCAGCCAAAAACTAGTTTAAGGCACATACAGGCATACATACTGGCATACAGAGACATGCAGATGGTTGCAGGCCAGCGACCAGCCCCATGCATGCCCAGACGCCCCCCCCCCCAATGGCCCCCAAGTATTCATGCATATAGGGTGCTGGGCGCCGGTCGGCCACCGACGCCAGAAAAAAATCATGAAAAAAACCCGACCACTCCGGAACCCTGGCATCGGCGCCAGCCGATGCCAGAATGCGATTTTAAGGCCACGCATCGGCGTAAGCCGACACGTTTTTACACGCTCGTCGGCTAAATCGTCAAGTCGAACACCGAGACATGCTTGGTGAATCTTTAGATGAGGAGGGTATTGATGTTGAGGCTGGCGACCTGCCTCTGGCTGCTCTTGGCAGGTAGTTTTTTTGCCATTGGCTGATAGTCAGGTATTCTTCTCCTAGACAGTTGGGCCCCAGGTGTAACGTTCTTGAATTGAAAAAATGAAACCCGGCTTCACACTTTTTCACACGTTTCACACTTTTTCACACAAACTGGAAAAACAAAGATATCAGCCGACCGAAAAAAAGTGGGTGGTCGGCGTCAGCCGACCACCCTGACAAGGCCCCCCAGGACCCTGCATGCATCATGCATAATTGTTAGGACCATGCAAAATGATATGGCAAAACAGCCAATGATTGATTCAGTCCCCAACTCTTGACCTGTTTAAACAGAAACAGCCCCAGTTGTCAGTTTCCATGCATAACTAAATGTCCCCTCCCATTAGTTTCTACTTCGAATCTGCAACCTCGCCTGATAGTACTGGTATGCAGAATTTGGCTCAGGGTTCCCCGAGTGAAAGCCGGATTTTCCTAGTTCGTGAAGTGCTGATCCATCGGAAGAATAGAGTATGTAGTTTGGCTATAATGTCGGATACCCATGGGTTAAACTGGTGTCCAAGAAATTGCGGGCAGCCAGTGGGCGGTCCGAAACATGAATGGAGACGAGAGCGCTACCGATTATGTATTTCTACCCGATTGCTTCTCCTCCGAGGTCTTGGCTGATGTTCTCGCACGAGCTTTGTCCTGATGTGACACCAACAGTTGGCGTAAGGCAGCCCTGCCATCCGACCATCCCACGGAGTCGGACGTGCACACCTTCATATCTTTCCCTGACACTTGCAGTGAGCTTTTCATACCGGAGCCAGATAAATCTAGCTTGCGTTGCTTCATAGCAACGCCATCGCGTATTGGAAGACATGTTGGCGTCAGAGGGTTTGGGCGTCTTCCCGAGGTTAACAACGAATCTGTCTAGAACGGCAGCGATGTCCTCAGTTGTAACGGATATATTCTGAATGCGTACTATCGCGGGGTTGTTATTAACGCTACCCTCTAAGTACTCTAAGGCGTCTAAGCCGCACGTGTGCAGGGGATGCATGGCCCTCCCCGAAGGGCTGCAAAATAATTGCCTGCATGGTTAGCCGGATCGGAGCAGTATTGCCGTATCCGGAGCGGAGCAGCGATCTGCTCCGGATACGAAACAAGTTTTGCCGTATTGTGCTACCTTGCTTTAGAAGACCCACGTGCGGCCTTTTTTCCGAGGACCCCCCCCCCCTCCTCGGAACTTCCACAGTCTGCGGAACATTTTAGGCCTTCCAATTGACATTAATTATATATTAAAACCCCTATATTTTTCTGTCCATGGACCTATCGGGCAGTGGCCGTGGCGGCGACCCTGGACAAAGGCCGTGTCAGGCCTGCATCGATCCTTCTACGACCCTTCGAGGATAAGACCGAGGGTACCGACAGCCATTGGGTGCATATTGTTATTAGGAAGAGATGTGGTCGAAACGTTGTGAAGAGAAAGAGAAATGATGGGATAATGTGCACACAATCGGCAATACTACAATACGCCCTGAACCCTGCACGGTCTCGTTCCGCAGGGTCCAATACTCCAATCAGAAACGACCCCTGCGGAACTCTTCCGCAAGCCATTAGACCGGCGTACATTTTTTCCTCCGCAGTCAATCAGAAACAGGCTTTGATTGGGAAAAAGGGTGTACGACGGTCTTCTGGTCTTCGGGAGATTTCCGGGGTGGGTGTTTCTGCAAACACCCCGGAGCCAGACACCGGAACGTGAGGCTGCGTAATCTTGCGTGGTTCAGGGTTTACTGCGATATTGCCGAATGTGTGCCTATATGTTATCTGCGATGTTGCTGCTGCTTCTGCTGCTGCTGATGATAGGGATGACTCGCTCACGGAGTGACCAACGCCGAGGCGGCCCGCGGCCTTTCTGCCGGGCCGTCCCCATCAGGACCGCCCGATAAGTTCGTGGGAAGAAAAAATCGGCGATTAACATTTATAAACAAAAGCCATTCTAAGGCCTGAAAACTCTCCGGGGCCTTTGGAATTTTCGGGGAGGGGGGAGGTCCCCGGAAAAACAAGAGACGTACTGTACGATTCATGGTGGTCTAACTAAAGGGCCCGGAGATTTTCCGGGGTCCAGTGTTTCTGCCCAAAACGACCCGGAAAGAACCCGGAAAGTTTTCCAGGTCCAATCAGGAACGTGCTCTCTGGCTGGTATTCGAGTCCTCAGCTGATCGAGGCCTGCAAATCGAGGATCTTTCCGATCTCCCCCCCCCACATACAGCCTTGCGGGAAATGCTCCCATGAATACAGAAACAATTGTCCATCGCACATTATTTTGCAAACAACCAGATCGGGCTGTTTTCCATGTGAAACGGCCATGGCTGCTGAATACGATATTGAGTGGGCCAGCCGGCCAGCTGTGGTGAAGGAACCAGTCTCTGGGGAAACCCTTATTTCCAGGGGTATACTAGGTGCGTACTATAACAACAGGGACCCTGGCAAAGCAGCACTAATCACGTTCAAGGAGGGCTGGAATGGGCCCATGCGGCAATGGTCATGCGCGATCTGTTGTATGGGCCGAGCGTTCTGCATGGCCCAGAGGGTAGGCACCATTGTAACTTTGTGACGTAGAACATGCATTGCCCATGGTCATCTCTTGCGCCGCCCTTAAGTAATTTCGGAGCGTCTTAAGAGCCGGCGAGTGCTTTCTCCCAGTAGAAGGGGTTGTAACTTCGATTTTGCAGAGGATCTTTGGCTAAGGGTTTAGGGTTTAAACCCTTAACCCTTTACCCTATACCCTAAACCATTCAATTCTGCAGAGGATCTCCGTCAAGCCCTTGATACCTTGCATGAACAGTTTGAAAGCTTCATCGGCTTCGAATGGATGCGTCAGTCCCAAAACGAGTAGTGATAGATAGAGGGATAGTCTGAATTACTACTTAAAAATCAAGGGTTCGGGTTAAACCCTTGATTTTGATGCCTAAACCCTTAGCCCAGACACAACATCAGCGGCACCGCTGGCCAAAGCGGCGGCGGTGCTCGCCTCTTTCGAACTCGCCACTTGCACCTCGTCAGCTGCTTTGCTTCCGCCCTGTGCGCAACTACTTCGACGTCAAGCCCGATTCCGGGCGTTGGAATGGCAGTTGCACCTGCTGCTGCTGATGCGGAGGCAGCTCATGAGACTGCTGGGGCTGCTGACAGGCCATGGTGTCACGCTGCTGCTGCTGGGGCTGCTGACAGGCCAGGGGGTCACGCTGCTGCTGCTGCTGCTGCCTGGGTCTCCTGCGTGCCCGAGGCCGGATCAACAACAGCTGTCGGGAAGCTTCCGTTCGCTGACGCACCCAGTAGCCTCGAAGCTGGCAGAAGCACCCCACACGGGTTTTGAGATACCCGCTGCTGCAGCCGCATCGCCCGGCTCCGAGCGACGCGACGGGGCGGGGTGGGCTGGCCAGGGCTTAGGTCTCACGGTAGTCACTGCTGCCGCGGTCTCATCCGCGGGCCTTCTCCTCCAACACCAAAAAAGCTTCAGCTTGGTAATGGACGGGGATTGCACGTCCATGGAACACCTGCCCTGCATCACGTTCGCCGACCCGCTCCGTCCCGCCGCCGACAACCTGCTCCATGCCGCCGCTGACTGCGCCCTCCGTCCCGTCGGCCACTGTCGATGCCGCTGACGGATGAAGAGACGGTTATTATACCGCATTTGAAGGCACCACAAGAGGCGCGCTGTAGCGCGATCGCCCATGCTGCCGGACCGCTCCGCCCCGCCGGCTGCTGTTGATGCCGCTGTTGGGTACAGAGGCACATCGTTAGCCACAGCCAGGGGGACAACAAGAGGTGCCCTATCGCTACCGCCGCCATCGCCAACAACCTGCTCTGCCGCGCCGGCCGCAGTGGATGCCGCTGTTGGGCAAAGAAGAGAATCTTTCGTTGCAATTGGAGGCGCAACAAGAGGTGCGCTATCGAGATCGCCGATTTTGGGCGCTCGGAATGCTTCGGATGGCAGCGAGGCGGGCGAGTTTGCTGCGGCGCGCTGGGCGGGCGTACTCTTCATGGCGATCGTAGCAAGCGTGTTTGCAGCAAATAGCGGGGTGGAGGCCGAAGTCACTTCCTGAGGCGTGGCCTGCCGTTCCCGCCGGGCCGTCATCATATCGCGGCACTTCTGCCCAGAGGCTTCAGCGGCTTCCTGTGGTCAGCAATGCCCAGTATGAAGGGTTCATACGTAAGGCAGGGTTCAGGGCTAATTTAAGAGCAGTGTCAAGAAGCCTGTCACTAAGGTGGTCGGACGACTTCCCAGACAACTGCAGTCGACCCTTGGGGTGGGGTATTTTCGCGCGATAAGTTTTACTTGTGTCCAGAACTTCAACTTTCTAATAATGAAGTTAAGTTGGATGTTTCCCTGTCAAACTTTTTGACCGCAAGGCTCCGTCCCGGCGGAAACCCCTTGTTTGGACTCGTCCGACCCCCTAAGTGACAGGCCCCTTGCAGTGTCTATGGTTTCAGGGTTGTGTTTTCTTTTGGGAAGAAAGGTCCAGAGCTCATTTGTTAAGCAGTTTCAGTATTCAGGTTTCATTTGGGAAGCAGGCTTTACAGTTGAGGGAGACCATGGGCAGCATGGCTCAGGCTGGAGGGTTGCTTCGGGGGCAGCAGTGCTGACGGTTCAGGGTTCATGTGGTTAAGGGGTTAAGGGTTTAGGGTCCTGAGGTCAGCAGGGTTTACCTCTTAACCCTAAAAACCTAAAATCGAACCCTGAAAATAAACACTTGGCCACTGATTACTTTGGGCAGCCAAAGCAAGATTTTGCCGCCATCCTTCGGCAACATGATAGAGGGCTCTTGACCCTCCCCTTTTCAAAAAAAATGTTACTGCGGGCAGCAATACTATTCCTGTAGGGTGCGGGGTTCAGGGCACTCGAATCCCTCCCCTGCCAGCTCCCCCCTCCCCCCTGCCAGCTACCTCCTCCCAGTCCCCCCCTCCCCTCTCGCTCCCAGCTACCTCCTCGTACTACCAGCTAACTACTTTCCCTTACCAGGTTACCCCAACCCCCCAATAGTTGAAAGCCCAATAACATCCCGTGCCCCACAAACCCCTTGAAGGTACCCTAGACCCTAGCCTCTAACACCTAAACCCTCAGTAGCAGCCTGAGCCCCACCTGGTGCTTGATGTCACTTTCAAGGGTAGTTAGCAAAATGCCATCGTCTCCAGCGCGGGCCTAGGGCAGGGAAAGGAAATGGAGGGGGTAAGAATGAAAGGGGCGAAGGTACATCACAGCTACTCTGTTTTCGAGATTCAGCTACATATCAGCTACAGTTTACCCTACAGCTGGTGACCCCAGGTATGGCCAGCCATGCTGCTTGGGCTGCACGACACAGGAGGGCCCAGGCTTGAACCAAATCAGGCCATGGGCGGCCTCGGGCGGACCGACAAAGGTGACCTCGTAGCCCCCTACCAGCTACCTCCTCCACCCTACCAGCTACCTCCTCCACCCTACCAGCTACCCCCTACCCCCTACCAGCTACCCCCCCCCCCCCCTCCTAGCAGCTACCTCCTCCCCCACTCCAGCTACCCCCTCCCCCCTACCAGCTCCCCCCTCCCCCCTACCAGCCCCCCCCCCCCTACCAGCTACCCCCCCTCCCCCCCTACCAGCTAACTTCTCCCACGGTGCTTACCAGCTACCCCCCCCCCCCTCTACCAGCTAACGTCTCCCACGTTCCAGCTACCCCCTCTCCCCTACCAGCTACCTCCTCCCCCCTACCAGCTACCTCCTCCCCCCTACCAGCTACCTCCTCCCCCCTACCAGCTACCTCCTCCCCCCTACCAGCTACCTCCTCCCCCCTACCAGCTACCTCCTCCCCCCTACCAGCTACCTCCTCTACCCTACCAGCTACCTCCTCCCTCTTACCAGCTACCTCCCCCCCCCTACCAGCTACCTCCTTCCCCCTACCAGCTACCTCCCCCCGTACCAGCTACCTCCTCCACCCTACCAGCTACCTCCTTCCCCCTACCAGCTGAGGCAGGGCCTTCCGGTCCTGACGGGCAGTCATCAGCAGTCAATGCAGCAGTACACGGTTGGTTCGGCCTTGCCTGGAGGCCTTGTAAACCCAGAGACGTAAGAGCCATACGGCGGTATTTCCACGCTGCTGTACTGTCTTCCGCTGAGGACGTCCTTCAGCACTTTATTGACGGCTCGGATGACTTGCTGCCGAGCAGTCATGTCGCGCTCGGTAGGGCGGCAGGCCTGGAGCGCATAGGGGAAGGTGGGATGTAGGGGGGGGGCGAGAAGGCAGGAGGCTGTTGTGTTTGTAAAGGCTCCGACTGATGGCAGTCGCTTAGGGGCAATCAAGGGAGGGGAGCCGGGGACGGGGATGTACATCCTTCGCACTCTTCACCCCAATCCAAGCACCTATCTGCCTGCACGTAGCTATTTAAAAATTTGATGACCCTGTCACCTCGTCAATTTGACGGAGCGCGTAATTGAGCTCCAGGTTGCCGGCCATCGTAGTCACAATTCACAATGGTCGTGCTCTACGTGCTCCCGGGTTCGAACGCACAGACAATCAGGCAACAGCGATGGAGGTCGCTAGTGAGGGTGTATGTCTTAGAGTTGTTTGCCTAGTAATAGTAGGAACGCAGCCCGACAGCCATGGGTCAAGGGCATTTGAAATTTCGAAGTTGAAGGAAGCATGCAACGGGTCAGAGACTTGGAGGGGAAACCAGGGGGGGTCATACAAGAATGATGTCAATAGCCTTGTGGCCCCAAAGTCGGCGCCTAGGTGAGGGTTTAGATATAGTTATTACCGTTAACAAAGCTACGTTTCCGACGAAACCATCTCCGTACAGAAAAAGGTAAAAACTACTCGGGCACACTGAGTCTAGGGAGTCGAGGCCTGAGATCAGGAATGGGACAAGATAACGATTTTTTCTCTAGGACTTTGTAAACCTGCCAGTCCAGGTTCACTGTGCGATAAGTGAACTTCCCCCCGGCTCCACTTATCACTCGATCACTCATTGAGCGCAGGCAGGCAGACGGTGGTCGAGGGCGGTGGTGACAGGCGACGAACTCGAAGTATAGCTTCTCACGCAGATATTGGAATAACAATCATGAGTTGAATCTACCTTGCCAACTAATAATCTCTAAGGTCCTGTAAGGTCAGCGTGCGAGTTGGAGCAAACCTACACAAAACCGAGTGCGGCCTGGTCGGAGTCGTCAGGCAGAGGTGCGATTAGTGCGCAGGTGACACATATAAAAATTGATGTCTTTAGGTCGCAAGTCGTAATCGGGATCACTGCTAGAAAGGCGAGTCGCTGCGATGAGGGCCCGGTCGGTGCAGACAGGGTCGCAGGCGACGCAGGGCTCCGCGGCATGTGCAAGCAAGCCATCAATCGAATCAAGTATGCAGAAATAATCAAAACAATAACGATATTGACAGGAAAGATCGCTGCCACTCAGTCTAGCCGCAACAATGGGGGTCCCAGCGAAATTCCTGGCCTACAAGTCACATGCATGGCCACAGCCATGGCTTGCTCACATTACATCAGACCAGGTAATCAAGTGTAGCCACCCATCCATGCAGCCCCAGGCCCCATCTAGAAACATGCATGGAGTGTTGCCCACCACCCCAGACTTGCATGGCGCACTAGGACGTAGGAAACGGAGGCATGTGCAACCCGCCCGATCGGCACCCAGTTCCCTAGAGAGAAAGCTTGCAAGTCAATGGTAACTAAGATGGGATTTGTTTTGGGTATTGCGTTTTTTTTTAAATGTCCCATGTAACTCATCCCGGTGTTCAATAGTCAACATGCCAAATGGCAGACCGCAATGAAGGCCGTCACCAAGTTAACTGGCATACAACATCATTGTCCTCTCCTTTACTCGAAATACTACCTTTCAAGGTTATTAAGGAATCACCGTGGCACCGGGTTACCCTGAACGGAAATACGGTACGGTGGCACGGTACGGAACAGATACGACACGGTACGGTCAAAGGTACAGTGGTAAAACACGGTACGTTTTAATTCACAATCCCATACTGAGACATGTAAGATTTCTAGGAATAAACCAATGCATGCAACATAACACTTGCATTGGTTTTGATCTCATACACATCCTAACACACTGACATAACGGCACGCAAGCCCCTTTGCATGGCCCCCATGCTCTATCAGGCCGTAGGGGCGTAGAGCCCCGAAGGTCATCATGCATGCATACAGATTTACCATGCGACATTCAGCACATACTGCCTTAATGGCATACAGAGACATACGAATTAAGATTTATGCAGGCTAGCAGCCAGTCCCATGCATGCCCAGATGCCCCCCCCATCATTGGCCCCAAAGTGGCCATGCCTCCATGCAACATGCATGCATGCACGCACATTAGTTACCATTCAAAATGCTATGGCAAAACAGTCAACGATTGATGCAGTCTCCCACTCTTGAACTGTCGAAACAGTAACAACCCCAGGTGGCAGTTGCCATGCAGAACTAAATACTACACCTCCCATTTCCCTGAGGATGGGAGGAATATTCTCCCATCCTCAAGCAACCTTGCCTGATACCGGTATGCCGAATTTATTTGGCTCAGGTTCCCAGGGTAACCCGGTACGGAAACACGGTACGGGAATACGGTGCGGTACGGTACGGATACGGTACGGGCAAAAGGGACAATACGGTAGGGCAATACGGTCCAAGATTTTTTCGCATTTTCAAGGCTCTGAACAGCAGGATCCACACGGAGAAACACATGCATGCAACACTCCCATGACTGTTCGACCCCATGCACATCCTGACATACTGCATGGCTGCATGACAGCCCCCATGCAATTTTGCATGGCCCCCAAATAAACACCTAGGATCTCCATGCATGCTTGCAGATTTACCATGCTGACATGCTAGGGGAAAATATGATCATTGATTCAATCCCAAACTCCTCACACATCGCCATTACAATGTTCCAACATGCCATTCAGCATTTCAGTAATTCAGTCAGTCCATATAAACGCTACCCACCAGCATGGCACATGAAATTTTGCATGCATGAATCTAGCAATAGAAACAAGAGGCCTCAGAATCACCTTGCATAGTTGCTGAGTTGCATCATTACATGGCATGCATGGAAATCACTTCGTAAGGAGACACGGAGCTCCTGTGTCTTGCCTCCCTCATGGGAGTCCTGGACACGGATGCTCCTACTACTCCTAGCCTCCTCCCTCCATGTACGGTATGCAGCTTTGGATTGTGACTTGGCGCCAAGTTGTGTCTTATTGCCACTGAGTATTCGAGTAGACTTGGACTTTTACGAGCAACGACCGCCTCTTTACCTCTGGAAGCGAGCGAGCTTACGTAGATTTTGATGTCCTGTCACAGTCCACACGACTGTGAACTTTGTGGACTTGCCAGACGAGGGAGACGATCACACGACATCACCGCTGTATGCATGTATCACCCGTCCTAATAACGCCTTACCCTTTTACACGCCGCAACTTGTCCTGCTATGCCCGCGAGGTGATTTGTAAATTGCATATAGTGCCGACGATCATCTTATCGCTAAATTTACATCGCCCACTCTTGGCCTGGCCAGCCTTCGATGATGACGCACGGCTGCAAAATCCAATGCGCATCAGCCGTGTACGCTGCCTTCCTAGGACTTGTTCTCAGCGCTGCCCCTACGTCCATCCTGATATGTCTGACTGGTCTGTGCACTTATGCTCCCATGCAGTCATGCAGTGCAGGAAATGGCGGCCGTACTTGGCCGTGTTGCAAACGGTACGGTGCGGTACGGATACGGTACGGGATTTTAGGCCAATACGGCCCGTACTGGGTAACCCTGCAGGTTCCCCGGGTGAAGGCTGGGTTTTCTCAACTCGCGAAGTGCTGATCCATCAAACGATTAGAATGTGGCAAGAATGTCGAATACCCATGGGTTAAACTGGTGTCCAAGAAGTTCCAAGTGTGCGGTCCGGAACGTGACTACGGTACCGCAGATTTGCCTCCGCAAGAAGTTTATGCCATGGTGCCTTCGCGGTGCCAGCGGTGTGATTGACGAATCGCGAGGCGCCTGTGATGCACTTCTGGCAGTAGTTGCACTTTCACGCCTTCTCTTGCCTTGTTTATATTTGTCGGTCGGCAGCCTTTTTCCAATGATCATTGATGTTGAACACTGCCATCGATGCCTTTCAAGGACTTCTCCTCGGCGATGGGAGTGATGCTGCATCCAACCTGATGCTCTCTGTTTGCTATGCCTCAGTGTAGTAAGGATGTGGCGGCCGTATCAGACCGTATTCCAAACGGAACGGTGCGACACGGTAAACGGTACGGCATTTCGGCCCAAACGGTCGTACTGGGGAACCCTACCGTGGCATCCCCACCTGGCATCAGGAGCAGCATGGCGTGGTATGTTGGGGAATTGAGATGGTATTTTTTATTTTCCTTTTTTCGATAGAGCCCCTCAGTGGAACACCTTCATTTGCCTAAACCCTAACTGACACCCCAACAGGCGATCTAAAAGCACCTGGAACCTGTCAATTACTGTCCAATAGCAGGTGGAGGATGCGCTACATGTGTGCTTCCAGTGCCCTAGTGTCAGGGAGCAGTTGCAGGAGCGGGGGTGGGCAGGTCCTCCGGGCGCTGCCACTAACTTCCACCAGTTGTACCAGGCTGAGCATGGGTGGGATGCACTTGCTTTTGTGGACTGTGCTGTGGACATTGTTGAGGGTTAGTCTCGAGGGATTCTGAGGCGCCGGTGTCGTTTGCCTTTCCGGCCTTCTCTTTTGGTCCATTTTTTTTGTTGTTGTTTGCCGCCTTTTTCGTTTCTTCTCCCTTCTGATCAGTGGGGCGCCCTCGCGGCCAAGCAGGGGTGGGATACGCTTGCTTTTATGGACTTTTCTTTTCTTTAAGGCTTTTTCGAGGGCTGGTCTCTAGTGGATCTCAAGTGTCGGACTTGGTCTTCATTACTGAGTACCTTCCCGGGCTCTCCTTTAGGTCCTTTCCCCCTCCCTTCCTTTTGGTTCCTTCTTTACTCCCTTCTGAACGGTTGGGCGCCCACGCGGCCGAGCTTTGAGCGGGCCCAGAGGTGTTATGTTATTGACATACTGCTGCGGGGCCAGAGGGAAGCACCATCAGGCCATGATCTCCAACAGAGGGAGAGGCAGAGCTGCCGAAGATGCAGCATCTCACAGATTCACCTAGATCTGATTCCCCATGCCATATGCCCTTTATAACCTTTACAAAAGGCATCCACCGGAAAAGGACCCCGTGGAAAGGTGCTCCCATTGAGAGGCACCTGCATGTTACGTGCAGACACTTAACCAGCGCGCAAGGACTCCTGACAATAAATTAAAAGTGGTCGCTGCCAAGCTACAGTAGTGGCCACATACAGAAACGGTAGAAGCACTGGAGCCCATCAAAAAACTGAGTGCCCTAGCGGCTTGTGCAACACAATCCGTGAGTGTTAGCACTGCAGAGAGAGAGAGGAGATGCCGAGTGCGCGCACGCTCAGGTTACGCGCACACTGATGTCCAGAGATTCGGGATGCGCTAGACAGCATCTCTGAAACCGTTGTGATAACTTTTAGAACAACCTGTTAAGTAGAAGTTGGAGGGGGAGAGTGAGAGCGAGGGGTGCATACTGTCTGCTCTGCCTTCCCTCAGATACTTACCCATAAGCGAGGCGCCGCACATCCGACATGAGTGATTTCAACTGATGAAATGTTCTGAATGTAGAGACCACCAGCTTCGTGATGCATATGAATTTGCAAACATACGGTACCCAGGATCCATCTCCCCAGATCTCCAAATATGCCCCTCAACAATGAGAAACCCACCATGATAACCAAGAACTCTCCTTCATAGTCACAATACCGTATCCCCAATGTCGAGACCCCTTTTGTGCCGTTAGGTACAAAGTAACTAATCCATTGAATCATGAGATGCCGGAACACTTCCCCCCTCCTTCACACACGCTTAGAGGGGAGGCACTGCTGAGCGGCGCGTGCTCCTGCACCCCCTGCCAGCCACTAGCTCACTGTCTGCCGCCTCGAACCCTGCATGCCCCACTGCTGTGCTTCCAGCTGAACTGCCGCTGCCGGCGTCCGACCCGACCGTTGCTTCGATGCCATCCGCCTTGCCAGTGGCGGCATCTAAGTCGATCGGCATGGTGAAGTGGACCCAATCCTGCAGAGAGATCGGCAAGGAGAAAGTTTGGTGGATCCTTGCGAGCAGCCCATGGAGGCATATTTGAACTAATCTGATGTAAACCTACACACGTGACGATCATGAGGTCGCACAAAAAAACGAGTTTACAAATCCGGTCTTGCAAATGTGACACACTGGCTGGCACAATTGGGTGCTCATGTAGTTGGAACTTGAATGAGCCTCAGCGAATTAAAGGCACTGCTATCGAGACCGTGTGAGGAAATACGTGCAGGCATGGACAGCGCCCTGCCGAGGGCCTGCCGCATCCGCTAGGCGGTGGAAGCCGTATCCTCATGGACAGAGCCCCCCTCCCCTCCTACCACCCACTTACCCTCCTCCCTTCCCTTGCTCCTCCTCCTGTTCCTACTCTCCTCCCCTCCCACCTGCCACCCCTCCAAACATCCTTCCTTTCCTGGCTCTGCCTCCAGTACCCTGCAGGGTTTCTCTCTTCGGCTGCGAGGCCTCAATCGGAAGGCTGCCCCGCGGCCGCCACAAGCCCGATTGGGACCCAACCTGAACTGGACTATGATGCTGTCCACACCTGGTGCCTCTGGCCAGAGGCCAGAGTTTAGCTGAAGTGTAGCTTAAATGCAGCATAGGCAAGGGAAAGAGGCGCTCATCCCCTGCCAAGACAAGCATGGCCATGTGCATCTCCTCTCCTGTCCATACATAAAATGTTCATTTTTGAAGGGAAACCTGCAACTCAGCTACACACCATCCTCGCCGAACGCCCCAGGTGTGGCCAGCATGCAGGTTTGGATGACGGCTGATAGCTGTTCCACTTGACAGACCTTGCAGCCCGCCAATGAGAAACAATGTCCACACATCTCCCTCTTTGTGAGCAATGCTTCAAACCCTCCCAGGGCTCGTTACCCCCCCATGATAAGCAGCATTTGATCTTAACCCTAAACCCATGCATTTACCGGCGCGCCCAGGAGTTGCAGCATGACCTCCTCCTCGTACAAGGTGCGTGCCCGCCACTCCTCGGAAGTCGCGAGGCCTTTGGGCTGGGCACGGCCCAGGTCGATCAAGATCACCTGCGGCATAGGATGACATGATTGATTTTGAGCCATGACCTTTGCCATGTGGGGATACGAAATTGCAAGACTTGGAGAGCCTCTATAGAGGCGCATGCGCTCACCACATATAGAGCAAGCATCAAGACTGGCTGTCATTGCAAGACACTTGATAATCATCGAAGCCCGTATCACAGAATGTTTTATAATCAGAACTGCACAACCCAATATCGCGCTCATGCCATGTCACATTGTCACATGTGCGTCGGCGTCCAGCCCCCTCCCTGACACACACCCTCCTCAAAAGATGCAAAACGGTGAGGCAGCAGGCCACGCTGCCTACTTCAAACAACCACAAATAATCAGTGAGGCAGCAGGCCACGTTCTCTAACGTATCATACCTTCCCAGTGTCCTCCTCCACAAGGATGTTGGGCGAGCGCAGGTCGCCATGAAGCCAGCCGGCGTCATGCAGGCGGCCCAAGGCCTGCATCAGCAAGGCAAAAATAACATCATTAACTTAAATTATCATACAATTTGCAAAGATTGCAACAGCCCTGCTAGAAAACATTGAGAGACAGAGAGCCTACGAAGAGCTACAGCAGCCAACAGAAACAGACGACGTGATTTTGTTACTTTTTGTGCACCACCGAAGGTGATCACCGACGTGAGCATTTACTCACACGCAGCATCAGGTACACACTTGACACCAGTGACGACAGCAGTGATATAGGCTGGCAGGTATTGCATTGCTAGGCTGCATGTACTGTTGTACGGCAATGCCAGGCCGCATGCACTGCTGTACAGCACTGCCAGGCTGCTATGCCACATGTACTGACTGTACTGCACTGCTAAGCCGCATGTAC
The DNA here is from genome assembly GCA_037349105.1 of Limnomonas spitsbergensis. Classification (NCBI taxonomy): domain Eukaryota; kingdom Viridiplantae; phylum Chlorophyta; class Chlorophyceae; order Chlamydomonadales; genus Limnomonas; species Limnomonas spitsbergensis. The sequence goes on from JAYJMM010000031.1 coordinate 156,397, forward strand.
AGCTGTACTGCTGTGTGCAGCAATAGGCTAGGCTGCTAAGCCACATGTACTGGTCCAAGCATCGATGCCACGTGCATCATCCCAGATACAACTGGCATTGCAGTGTAACTTGTAAAACAACACAGCCTTGCACATAATAAATTGCCTTCTCCTGACCCCTAATATCCCCCAAGGGCCATCTGATCATCAGCACGCACCTCCAAGGCTTGCATGCACAGGTCAGAGGAAGCTGTCACGTGCAGGGCCTGGGGGTGGCGCCCCCGTACGCGGTCCAGCACCAGGTACTGGGCCGTGAGCGTGCGGGTGATGAGGCGCGCAGTCGGCACGACTACGCCCTGGAGAAACTGGACGCTGTCGTATACGGTGCACTCGTGGCTGAGCTCCTGCAGCTTCCTGGCGTCGCCGTCAACCTTGGCGCTCTTGACGACGACGTCTCGGCCTTCCAGCCTGCCCATGAACCAGGTAGTGATTACATGGCAGGTCAAAGTTTGCCAGCTTCACCAGAGACAACAACAGTCAGGCGAGGGTCTCACGTGTAGCATGTTTTATCCGGATTTCAGGGCTGATGGTTAGAAGTCAAAGCTTGCGTATCCTCCAACTCAAGCAATCACACATATGAGCTCTGGTATACACACAGGTTCCAAAGACCACAAAAGGCTGGTCGCAGCATTGTCGCCCCATGCACGAGACAATATAAGCCGCATGAATCTGCATGGATGTATGTGTGAAACTAGACTCTGGAAACAGGCCTGAATCAGTGGCAAAGGGATCGAATGCAGCCAGCCTCGTCAGCTCTCTTGTACACAGTTGTCAGCCTACCTTCCTGCATGCACAGCTCCATTAAGCCCTCGGCCCACCGCCTGGTTAAGCACTAGCAGTGTCACGCCCCCCAGCTCCAGCGTGACGTCGCCGTACATGCAGTGCTGCTGCGTCTTGCTCGTCATCCCCTGGGTTTTGGTCTTCAAGGTCACAGCACCACCGGCTTTCAAGTTGAGAGGCTTGGGCCCGCGGCTGAAGGACTGACTGGCACCAGGTGCCTGCCAAGGGTACACAAGGCCGTCTTTGAGCGCGTGCTTGTCGGGCTCCACGGTCAGCTGTCCCTTCTTGATGCTGCAGATGACGGCGTACACGATGAGCATCGTCGCGCTGATGTCGCCGGCGAAGCCCGTGCTGCGGTCCAGCACAGTCTGCGACAGGAAGGCCTTGAACTCGGGGGCCTTGCCCATGCCACTGCCTTTAATTTCCAAGAAGCGCAAGTAGGTGGTAGTGGCATAGCTGGAGACGATTCCGTGCGACGTTCCGTCCTGTGAGGAGGCGCACACGTACATATACACATCTGACACGGGGAAGGTTATCCTTCAAATGGTATCAGGCGCGCCCCAAGATGTCTTGTGAGGGGACAGCATAACCCTGCAGGATTCTTTGTTGAGAGGCAGCACGACTCCAGCATACTTTGTTGAGGGGCAGCATGACCCCTGTATTCTTCGGTGGCAGATGGTGGGAATCTATGGTAAAAGATCCAGGGGGGAGATCCAGGGTGTCAGATGCCGGTGAATGGGTCCAGGGAGGTACATCTATGGGGCAGATCCAGGATGGTAGATCCAGGGTGGCAGATCCAGGGTGGCAGATCCAGGGTGACAGATTCATAGGGCAGCTCCATTTTTAAGATCCAGTGGGGGCATATCTGGGGAGACTGATACAGGGACGAGATCCAGAGGGTAGATCCAGGGACGGATCCAGGGTGACTGATCCAGGGTGGCAGAGGGCAGATCCACATATTAGATCCAGCGAAACAGATCCGAGAGGACAGATCCAGAGAACAGATCCTGAGGGCAGATCAAGGGTGGCAGGTTCAACACTCAGCCATGGAACATATCCAGGGGTGCAGATCCAGGGCTAAACCTAACCCATGACCTCTAGACACTAAACCCTATGCATTTTCCCTTCAACCCAAATCTTTCAACCCTAGTCTCTAAACCCTGGACCTTCAACCGCTTACCTAAATCCATGGCACAAAACCCTTGGCACTTGACCCTAAACCCTAAAGCATCCTTGGCACTTCACCCTTGGAACGTAACCTACACCCCAGACCATAAGTCCTTGGGTCTTAAACCCTAAACCCTAAAAGCTCCACTCTCAACTGTAAAGCCTGAAACCCGAATCCTAAGCCATGTACATTAAGCCCTTAACCCTTCAACCGGTATCAGGCGTGCGAGTTAGACACACCAGTGGAGTTACCCTAACATACCAAGCGCACATTCACCTGGAGGCATGGCTGGAGGCAGACACACGCACACAAACATACTTTGTATGTGCGAGCAATCACTATCATACGGCTCTCCATAGCTGATAGTGGGCCCGTCACTTACCCAGTGGCAGTATCCGCAGATGGCAGGCAAGACCTCGGACGCGACTGCTGCAGGCCCAGCGTAGTACTCTTCAAGCAGCGACATTATGTTGAGGTTGCCGTTCAGCACGCTTGACAGTACTTGCTGCGTCTGTGGGATGGAATGGATGGCAGGCACAGCAAGACTATATCAGGGCACACTAAGAAAACGGACACCTTGTACGGTCAGGCCAGCTACAGCTTGAAGGCAGATATGCAAGGAAAGCCGGAACTAAGTCTCTCTGCATGACTCGGAAAGCAGTGGAAGTGGAAGAGGAAGGAAATCAGTTGGCAAATTACACAAGGGAACGACGAAAGCCATTCCAAGAAAAAACGGTGATGGGCTGGATGGACGTCCTGTGTGCCAGCAAACACATACCTTGCCCTCGTGGGCCACGATGAAGCGGTGTTGAGAGTCCAAGCACTTGAGGTCCACAATGCCGCCCTTGCTGTTCTGAACAATGTTTTGACTGTACACGCAGCCGTCATTCCCCACAGCCTTCAAGGAATGGTACACGTAGAATCGCATTAACTCCGCCATCTTCGCGTTGATGAAAATCTCGCCGTCCATCAGACCATCGTTGGTGTCTGCATTGGCCGACGGTGTAGGCCAAGAATTGGGAGTTTGGCACAACAATGTTCTAGTCAAGGGAGAGAGAGAGAGAGAAAATATATCATCCAGACTCAAACTCACACACGCCAGGATATGTTCATGCAGGCGTGGGTGTCAGCTTCCATGCAAGCTGGTCAGCCTAACAAAATGAAGTCCTGTCTCAAGCTGCAGTGGGCACGACCCAGGGTGCCACAACACGCAGCACAATCACCTGCGGGGACGTTGACGTATGTGTCCCACAAAGGCCACAGCTCTGCTGCCACGGCTGAGGGCTCCAGCACACTCAGGTACACCTCTGTGGGAGAGATGGCCCCGGTGGCTTTGTTGCTGGACGAAGATCTAGCTCCAAGCACCTCCTTGCGCGGCAGCGCGGTTGCCACGGCCATGTACAGGTTCGTTTCCCCTGAAAATCAGCAGCAGCGTAGGCATGTCAGAAAGAGCGTGAGCATAGTCAGAAATGACCAGCAATGTTATGCTACACACGCGGGCCAGGCAGAACACGCGCTTGCTAGCAAGGACAGCTGATTTGTATCATGCACACAAGCCACTTAGATACACAAGCTTCTGGCAGCACCAGCTTTATACATGTCCCAAGCATAAAAAAGTGCGTGAGCATGACCAGCAATGGTATGTCGCGCCAACAAGCCAAGCAGACCACGCACTCGCTTCCTAGGGCTGTGAATTTTGATGGGGGCGCCCGACATTGTGCACGCGCTCATAGCCTCACTCTCACTTGTTACGTCCTTGTCCTCGTTCAAAAGCTGGATCAAATCTTGGGGGATGGCCTGGCCTTGCTTCTTGTCACGCTCCAGTCCCGCGACCATGTCTTTGATTCGGGCACGCCGAGCTTTTAGCAGCAGGCAGGATGTTGGGGCGAGTGCAGTGTCAGGATGAAAGGAGGCCAGGGTGTTAGGCGAAGTGCAAAGAATATCGGAGCATCCGTATCATAAATCGCAGGGAAGGAGTCAGGCTCTTGATTTTTGACTCCCCAGGCGCGACCCTCGACTCCAAGAGGCAGCGGCAAGTTCAGCAGGTGGGAGAGGCAGGGGGCAGTAACGAAGGTGACAGCAGCGGGGTGGTGCTCCAGGGGCTCGCAGAAGCAAGGCCCTGCATGGGGGTGCTCCAGAGCAGCAAGATCAAGTAGTTGCCACCGCCACTGCTAAAATTCACACAAGGTCTAGGCGGCACAAGAGCGTCAGTCGCAGTACACAGTACAGGCAGCAAACGTAACCAGAGGGAGCCTTGCAATGAGGTCCGCGGTAGGCACCACTGAGAGCAGGGGCAGGAAGGGATAATGGAGCAGGGGCGGGCGGGCGGGAGGAAGGGGACACCAGGAGGGAGAGCAGGGGGGGAGAGGAGCTCCATGGCATACATGGCTCAGTTTCGTGAGGGTACGGTAGGGTTGCCGGCAGCAAGGCACGGCAAAAAGGGGCGCATGCTTATGCACGTACTCGCGCACCCCTCCGCGGGGCTCCAAATGCGGGGGGGGCAGGGGGAGGAAGAGACGGGCCGCAACCATGGGGGGAGAGGCTGGTCCAAACAACTGTGGGCCTGCCTCGGGGGCTGGAGGGCCCAGTGGGGCAAAAAGGGCAGCCAGGAGGGTTGGAAGGTGCTCAGGCGTTCAGGGCGGCAACCTAGGGGGCCACGACGGCAGGAGAAGAAGGGTTCCTTCAGCAGTTTTTTATAAATTAAGGTCAGCAACTTGACAGCTACACTCCGGCCTCCGGCCCAAACTGTGGCCATGCTGCTAGGGCCTCATGACGGTGGCCGATCTAGGTTTGGGGCCTAACTGGCCTTTAGCGGCCGCGAGGAGGCCTGCCGACAACTTGTGAGGACGGAGATCCCTCCAAATAGCGCCAAAATTTAAAGAAGGGGGCCCGGGGACCCTGCCCCTACTTGCCCACCATACTGTTTTGTAGCGGCTACAGTGGACGTCGCTTGAGTGCAGGGGCCAAGCGTGTTCCATAGCTCACAACAGTGAAACGGACCCCACCCCTCCTGCCCCACCCTAGATCCCCTCCCTACGCCCACCTTTCGTTGCTGCCGCCGGCTGCACCGCTTCCGCTGCAATCACGAGCAAACAAAATGTCAGGAAATAATTAAAATAGCAAAGCCAGGCAGTATGTTATCTGTGCCCAGCTGCATGGGCCGCATGCACATGTGCATGGGTCGTGTGGGCGAGGCAGGGAAGGGGTAGCAGTGGAGGTTGTGAAATAAGGGGGAGTGCTGGGGTTCTTGGGAGCCCATGCGGGGGGACATTCAAAGCGGGGTGCAGCTCTTAGCCCTGCGATCCCAGTGAGTCGCAGCGGTATGTTGTTGTTGATGTTGTAATTCCTGTTGAGGGCCCTCGGGCCCACGCCGCAGCCAGGGCGGCAGGTGGGCACATGGGGTAAGGGGGGCGTCATGCGTGACGGCACGCCGGCCGGGGGCGCTGGCGGCAGCAAAGAGGGGTGGGGGGACTTAAAGGAGGTGCAGGCAGTGCGAGCGCATGTGCCTTAGGGGTCGTGCTCAGGTGGTGCAAAAGCTCAGGGCATGCTGCATTCTGTGGAGGCAAACCCTGGTAGGGGGAGAGGCCCGACAAGCATGGCAGCTCTGCAATCTGAACTGGCCTCCGGCCGAAGGCCAGGGCAGCATGTTTGACCACACATGGGTAGCGCACGCAGTGGTGCATCGTCTGCTACCCTGGTGATGAGCCCCAAGCGCATGTGTATCAACGGGTTCTGGTGGGTGCCACCACAGGGCATGAGGAGAGCCTAATGGGGACGGGTGCAAAGGCGGGCGGGAGGGAAGGGGACAGGCGCCACAGCAGCTGCTGCAGCCTCCACTGCAGTCAGCAAGGGAACAAATAATTTAAAAATAAAATAATGGGGTCCGCGGCGGCACCACTGAGAGGAGGGGAAGGAGGGGACAATGGGGCAAAGGCGGGCGGGAGGGAAGGGGACGGGCAACGCAGCTGTTGCAGCCTCCATTGCAGTCAGCAAGGGAACAAATAATTTAAAAGAAAAGAAAAGCAAGTCAGAAAGGTAGCGGGAAATCATGTTGGGCAGCAGGCAGCTGCACTTCATCTTTATCAGGGCTGCGCGCCTTCAGTACGCGGGGCGGACTGCCAAATATGGCCTTGTAGCAAAAAAAAAAAGGAAAACAGCATGGGAGAGGGGCGCGACAGCGGGGCGCACCACTGTTGGTTGTTGGCCACGACACGTCAGGCTCGTGGTGCCCGGTCAGATGGGCTACAATTCAGCTGCAGTTCATCTACCCTCGGCTACAATTCAGCTACCCTTCGGCAGGCCCCGCGCGCACGCGGCCAGCCACACTGGATGACGCGTCTTGGCCACGGCAGGGGAGTAGCGTGGGTCCATGCAGGGCCCCAAGGTGCATCACCAGGTCCATGCAGGGCCTCAAGATGCATCCCCGGGTCCATGGAGGGCCTTAAGGTGCATCCCTAGGTCCATGCAGGGCCTCAGGGTGCATCCCCGGGTCCATGCAGGGCCTCAGGGTGCATCCCGCGGTCTATGCAGGGCCAAAGTGCGAACATGAAACAGCTGCTTTCGCTGGCTTGCACACGGCCAGTGCGCCAGGTCCCTGTCCCGGCCTAGATGGGTCACACTAGGTTGAGGATCTACCCCTTCCTCCACGTATGATCTCACCTTGGGCTTGAAGCAAGATAATCTCTTTCCTCCGAAGCTCCACCAGGTTTGCGCAGGTGGTGACGTACGCGGGATGATCGACCGAGAGCGGTTCAAGCTTGGCCTCCACCTGCAAAATCTTGGCCTTTACCTGCAAAATCTCGGCCTCAAGCTCCGAAATACCGGCCATCTTCCAGATAAAGGGGTCACTTCCTGCACATAATGCAAGCAAAATATTCCATATAATCTGCAAGTAGTCGACGAAACCTGATCGAGTCAACCAATCTGCACTCCCTGAACTAATGGGAGACTACCATTCCGAGTCGTTCACCTGCACTATCACATGAAGCAGCAGCTATTTCCTCCCGGGCCCAGGGAACTTCAGCAGGAGCATACTGGAGAATCCTAGGACAAAGCAAATTAGGCCGCTACCGTACCAGTTCGCTCTAATCGGCCAATGAGCTAATCCTGGTTTGCAAGAAGGTAGGGACACTGCTTCTGTCCCTCAATGCTCAAAGCACACCTGAGCACCAAACAGACTGAACTGAAGCTGCTTCCGAAAGAATGCTCCCGAGCGCCCGAGATTCAGCCCCTGCATTCGACAAAAGAGAATGATTCATACCCACTTAGACAGACACTTCTGCAGTGAAAGCGAAGTCGCCACGGAGTGGTCGACGCAAATCCACAGATCCATAATGACCAGAGTAAATTACCCACCTTATGGCCAGAAGTAACGAAGCCGAAGAAGTAGGAACCAATTGGAAGAGAACGCCGGTGTGGCGTGGGTATTGGGAAGTACATTGCTCGACACAACCGAGCTGTATGCATCATCCAAACTGCTATTGCTAATGGCTTTCTAGGCTCCTCTTTGACTATCATGGATGCCACTTCCCGTGCTAACCTTCCCTTCGGGGTCTATGACACCCGTCTATCTCCCACGTTGGCTAGTGCCCCGACGACCCCCCACTTTCCCTGACACCTTTGATTACTGTGACAAATTGCGACCGGATTTGCTTATTGTCCAAGGTCTCCCACATTCCGAATTCCTTCGTCTTTACCGCGCTGGTCAACTCTCTAGCTCACAAACTATGTCTCGGCTCCAGAGGACTTGCACTATACACGTTGTTGAAGTCGGTTACACCTCCGAATTTTCTTTCGAACAATGCCATGCCCGTAAGTCAGAACAACATTTAAATCTTATCCTTCTCCTCAAACATAATGGTTGGACAGTTTCATTGGCACCCGTTCTCCATCCTGCCCTTCCCCCTGATCCTTCGCCGACCGTGCCCTTCCCCCCCCCTCATCCTTCCCCGCCTTCTTCTCATACACATATCATCCTTCTGGGCACCGCAGGCTTCCTCTTTCGTCCTGCCGATAAAATCCTTAGCATGCTCGGTGTCTCCAAACACGACATCTCCTCCGTCCTCAGCCGTCTCACGAAGCATACCATACGCTGCCATATAGTAAACATCCTTCGTCAGCGACGCCATCTGGAAAACTCCCCTGCCCATTATTGTCCGATACCCCTTGACGACCCTCCTTAACCACCAGGTTTTTGTCTCCCGGTGTACGGCATTTAAAATCCCGTATTCCTCAAGCCACGCTCAGGCGTTTTCTTTCTTTCTTTCTACACGTGAACAGGACGACCCAGAGATCTTTCACTTTGGTTATAGTGGATACAAGGCTTTTCCATAGAAACAAAGAAAGAAAACGCCTGAGCGTGGCTTGAGGAATACGGGATTTTAAATGCCGTACACCGGGAGACAAAAAGCTTTGTGGTTAAGGAGGGTCGTCAAGGGGTACCGGACAATAATGGGCAGGGGAGTTTTCCAGATGGCGACGCTGACGAAGGATGTTTGTATGGCAGCGTATGGTATGCTTCGTGAGACGGCTGAGGACGGAGGAGATGTCGTGTTTGGAGACACCGAGCATGCTGAGGATTTTATCGGCAGCATGGACACAGGATACGGCCCGTTTTGGCCTAAAATCCCGTTTCGTAACGTATCGTAACGTAACGTATCGACACGGTCCACTACGGTGCACCGACTGAAATTCACACTTCATTAAGGGTACGTGTGGAATTGCCGCCCTGACATTCCACACAGCGACACAGCCATCGTTAGTAATAACTAACATGCTCAGCAACCGGTGCATTGCAGGTTTGCAGGGATATATTGCGCCGCAGTGATGCTCCTTGACGAGTATTTAGATCTGCATAAACTAGCAATCTGCATGATACATCTGCATGCATAAATGGCGACCCTTGGGGGTTACTTGGGGGCCATGCAAGATCGCTACATGGGGGGCTGGCATGCAACCATGCAAGATTGCTATGGGGGACTGGCATGCAACCATGCATGCCAGTATGGGGGGACACCTCCCCCTCAAATGTGAGATATTTTGGGGGGGGGGTCGTGATGAATCCCGTATCGGGCCAAAGGCCCGTATCGTAACGTAACGTGTCGTAACGTAACGTAATACCGTGTCCCGTCCCCTGTGTCCCTGATCGGCAGGACGAAAGAGGAAGCCTGCGGTTCCCAGAAGGATGATATGTGTATGAGAAGAAGGCGGTGATGGATGAGGGGGGGGGGATGGGCACGGTCGGCGAAGGATCAGGTGGAAGGGCAGGATGGAGAACGGGTGCCAAGGAAACTGTCCAACCATTATGTTTGAGGAGAAGGATACGTTGTAAATGTTGTTCTGATTTACGGGCATGGCATTGTTCGAAAGAAAATTCGGAGGTGTAACCAACTTCAACTACGTGTTCAGTGCAAGTCCTCTGGAGCCGAGACATAGTTTGTGAGCTAGAGAGTTGACCAGCGCGGTAAAGACGAAGGAATTCGGAATGTGGGAGACCTTGGACAATAAGCAAATCCGGTCGCAGTTTGTCACAGTAATCAAAGGTGTCAGGGAAAGTGGGGGGTCGTCGGGGCACTAACCAGCGTGGAAGACGGGTGTCATAGACCCCGAAGGGAGGTTAGCACGGGAAGTGGCATCCATGATAGTAAAAGAGGAGCCTAGGGAGCCATTAGCAATAGCAGTTTGGATGATGCATACAGCTCGGTTGTGTCGAGCAATGTATGAGGCGGACGTGGAGGAATGAGCACAACCGCCTAAAAGATGGCCATGGGTATCATTGGGATGGGAGCATATGGGACAGTGGAGGTGGTGCGAGTGCCTACAGCTGTTTTGTAAGGGCGGTTCATATGCATGGCTGTAGATGCAGTCCACAGGGTATTGGTGCGCGATTTGAGGATGTTGTGAATACCACTAAAGGGCAGACCCATGTGCCATAAGACGGGAAGGTAGGAGGCGAGGGCAGAGGCAACGAGGACTTGCATGCGGACATAGCGCAAGGGCATAGGGGGAGAAGTAGGACCATCTGTGAGAAGGGGGCAGTTTCGGGACATGTGTTCCTTCAAAGAATGGGTAAGGTCTGATGCAAACCACGGTTCGTCCGTGTCATGGGGGGGAGGGAGGCATGGCCATGCAGGTAGGTGTGCGAAGTGTTGGACATCTGAGGTGCATGTGAAGTCACATTGGTCGGGGGATTGGAGGGCGAGTGCAGCACCCTTATCTGCGAGTTCATTGCCAATGATGCCGATGTGAGATTTGACCTTGTACATGTGAAAATGGTGGCGGAGGCGTAGCCTGGTAAGGATGAGAGCACGAATGTCGAGGAGAAGGGGGGCGTGCTTACATTCAAGCAAAGTGTGCGGGTGGCGAAGGGCCTTCTGCGTATCATAGAGAGAAACCAAGGAGTCTGAGAAAATGGTAAAATCACCGGTGTGGTGTAAGGCGGCATGAGTGAGGGCAGCATGGATGCCAGCAAGCTCAGCCCGTGTAATAGTGTTGGTTTCAGCCCGGCCATCGGGGTGGACTGTGTAGGTAGTGGTGTCTTGTGTACAATAGAAGGCCGCACCCGTGGCTGTGCCTTTGCCAGGTGTAGATAGGGCCGAGCCATCGGTGTAATATGCCGGTATATCGTGCCAACGGAGGGGGTAGGAGGAGGCGTAGGGTGGAGGGGTTGTCGAGCTTGGCTGGGCTGAGGGTGGAGGTGCAAGGATTGTGGTGGGCAGAGGAAGGAGATTTGCCTGGCCAAAACCGGGAGGGAGCAAGTAGCGAGAAGGGTGGGAGGAGCCCGGGGCCAAAGTGGGAGCAAGATATGGGAAAGTACGGGTTGTGTCCCCAAGAGTGTTGGAGATGAGGAAGAGGAGAAGGTCAAATTTCGGCATGCCTGCGTTAGCAATATCGGCCGGAGTGAGATGGTCGGGGGGAAGAAAAGGTAAATGGGTGTGGTGGAGGTTGGTGTAAGAGATATGGCGATGGCCTGAGTTGAGGAGGGTCATGAATTTGGCATGTTTCCAATTGGGAACAACGATGAAGGTCGATGTAGGTATGTGGGGTTGTTTTTGAAGTGATGCCAACGACCATCGGATAGCCTTGAGTAGTGCAGGACCAGAAAAAGGAGGCTCAACCAAGGAGGTGCCTGTCCAAGGGGTGGAATAAGGTTGATAGAGAGCCCCAAATAAGCAGTCTTTCTCACGAAGTGAGGAATATTGAAGGGCTGAAAACGGGACAGAAAGGGGTGAAGAGAAACGGTGGACCGTGAGAGGCATGATAGCAGAGATATCAGTGTGGAGGCTGGCAGGAGTGACCCAGTGGGCATTAATGGCAGGGGGGGGGAGTAGTGGTGAATGTTTGCCGGTGCGTGAGGTAATGTTGGGGCGTTGGGGAGAGGTATTGGAGAGGCGCCTACCTACAACCACCCACTCACCTTATTCAGACTCCAGCCATTATGGTATCTTGGTAGCCAAATAAACTTTTTAAACGATTCGACAAAAAACAGCGTGCCACACGGGTACGCAAGGCCATAGACCATATCAATAAAAAAGGTCGGCAAGACACCCACAGACTACACAATACTATTAAAGGATGAAACAGTTCTACAAGAAGACTATATAGACACACAACCCATACATAGAGGATGAAACAGTACTACCAAGAGAATGTAACAGTACTACAAACAGACGAAAACGTCATACCAGCAGACGATACAGTCATACCAACAGACGAATAAGGTGAGTGGGTGGTTGTAGGTAGGGAGACACAGCAACATGGACAAGCAGACACAATAACATCCCCTGAGCGCCACCCACAGTTATACTAATAGTACCATAGCGTCGCTACTTCTAAGGGACTATACCACCTGACATAGAGCACTACCACGCCTAGGGACTATACCACCTAACACAAAGCACTACCACGCCTAGGGACTATACCACCTAACATAGAGCACTACCACGCCTAGGGACTATACCACCTAACATAGAGCACTACCACGCCTAGGGACTGTAACACCTAACAAGAGGACACAATAGCATTCCCTGAGCGCCACCCACAGTTCTTACTAAGAGTACCATAGCACCGGCACCTAGGACTGTAACGCCATACCAGGGATATACCGGCACCTATCAATGGGGGGCGGCTACAAGAGACTGTAACACCAAACACACAACACACACAGCCCCTACCAGCAGAAAGAGTTTTGCGATCTTTTACAAAAGATCATTATAGGTGGGTGGGTAGCACACAGTTGTAATTAGGGACTATAGCGATGATATGGGACTATACCACCAGTGCATGGAACTGAAGCGTTAGACTAGGGTAGTCCCTAGACATGGGATTGTAACGTTGTAATTAGGGATTGCAACGAGGACCACCAAGGGTATATGTGACAGCTATACATTTGGTCGCAAAAAGGAATTGATATGGGGTTATGCCCGGCCTTGATGAAACAGCGGGTATATGGGGTTAACATAGAGGCCGGGCAGGGGTAATTAGATAACGACAATTATGTCCATGAAGAGTACGATGTTTTGGGGTCTTCCGATGCTATCAGTAGTACTTATAACGGCCCTCTGGAACTGAGGGTATATGGGGTTAACACAGAGGCCGGGTAGGGTAATTAGGGAGATGATGATGTTTGTGTGACAGCTGTTTATTGGTTTGCGACATCAAAATAACTGCTCATCACCGTATTTCTGCAGGGATATGGGCGTTTTGAGCGAAGTGTGACGTGTGACGTCAAAAAAGCCAAGTCGTATACACATATATGTAATATATACATATTTATACTTCTATTTATTACTATTTATTTCTATATGAATATTAATAAACAGACATCTCTGTCATCACATCACATAATATGCCATATTTTAGGGTTAAAAAGGTGTGATCTCAAGTATTTCTTGATGTCGCACTGACATCGCAGACGTCGCATAGATAGTGTGTAGTTCCTTTGCCCGGCCTTGATGAAATGCCGTGTGTATGGGGTTAACAGTGAGGGCGGGACAGGGATGACTAAATGGACTGGAGCGTTGGTTTGAAAGGATGAATCAGATTCTTTGTGTGTAGTTCCTTTGCCCGGCCTTGATGAAATGCCGTGTGTATGGGGTTAACAGTGAGGGCGGGACAGGGATGACTAAAGGGACTGGAGCGTTGGTTTGAAAGGATGAATCAGATTCTTTGTGTGTAGTTCCTTTGCATGGCCTTGATGAAATGCCGTGTGTATGGGGTTAACAGTGAGGGCGGGACAGGGATGACTAAAGGGACTGGAGCGTTGGTTTGAAATGATGAATCAGATTCTTTGTATGTCCTCTGCCCGGCCCTCTGAAAGGCCGTGTGTATGGGGTTATTGACGAGGCGGGACAGGGATGACTAAAGGGACGGGAGCGTTGGTTTGAAAGGATGAAATAGTTGGTTTAAAGGAGCTAATCAGTGATACCTTGGCACTGTAACGTTGGTCATGGGCCATGTGTTTTTGAAAACTTTTTAGAGAGCGAGGGACGAAGTCCTGAGTGAACGGTGAAAAAGTTTGGGACGGGAGCGTTGGTTTAAAAGGGTGAATCAGTTGGTTGTGTGTGTCCTCTGCCCGGCCCTCTGAAAGTGCGAGTATATGGGGTTAACAGAGAGGGCGGGACAGGGATGACAAAAGGGACTGTAACGTTGGTAACTTGGGACTGTAACGTTGTGTTTTAAAGGATGAAACAGTTGGTCATAGGGACTGGAGCGTTGGTTGAAAAGGGTGAATCAGGTGGTTGTGTGTGTCCTCTGTCCGGCCTTGCGTATAGTGCGAGTATATGGGGTTATTGAGGGTGCGGGGACAAGGGTGTTATAGAGGGTGATACCGTTTCCTTAGGCTGGTTTTTTTGCAGGCCCTATGCCCGGTTTTACTGGGAAGGCGTGCTGCACGGGGTTATTGAGGGTGCGGGGACAAGGGATGACTAGAGGGACTGTAACGTTGGTCAAGGGATTGGAGCGTTGGTCATGGGCCATGTGTTTTTGAAAACTTTTTAGAGACCGAAATGACGGAGTCATGAGGGAACGGTGAAAAAGTTTGGGATTGGAGCGTTGGTTGCTGGAGGGTGAAACAATGCTACCTTGGGACTGTAACGTTTGTGGCTGGAGAAATGTGTTTTTGAAAACTTTTTAGAGAGCGAGGGACGAAGTCATGAGGGAACGGTGAAAAAGTTTAGGACTGTAACGTTTGTGGCTGGAGGGTGAATGAGTGCTACCTTGGGACTGTAACGTTTGTGGCTGGAGAAATGTGTTTTTGAAAACTTTTTAGAGAGCGAGGGACGAAGTCCTGAGTGAACGGTGAAAAAGTTTGGGATTGGAGCGTTGGTTTAAAAGGGTGAATCAGTTGGTTGTGTGTGTCCTCTTCCCGGCCTTGCGTATAGTGCGAGTATATGGGGTTAACAGAGAGGGCGGGGCAGGGGACCTACTTGGGACTGAAACGTCAGTGGCTAGGGACTGGGGCGTTTGTGGATGGAGGGTGCATCAGATGGTCAAAAGGATAAAACAGATTCTTGGTCAGTCCTCTGCTCGGCCCTCTGAAAGTGCGGTTATATGGGGTTTTGAGGGTGCGGGGACAAGGGTGTTATAGAGGGTGATACCGTTTCCTTAGGCTGGTTTTTTTGCATGCCCTATGCCAGGTTTTACTGGGAAGGCGTGCTGCACGGGGTTTTGAGGGAGCGAGGGAGGGATGACTTAGGGACTGTAACGTTGGTTTGAACGGGTGAATCAGTTGGTTGTGTTCTTCGCCCGGCCTTGCGTATAGTGCGGGTATATAGGGTTAACAGAGAGGGCGGATATGGATGATTAAGGGACTGGGGCGTTGGTTGAAGGGATGGAACAGTTGGTCAAGTGACTGGAGCGTTGGTTTTAAAGGATGTAACAGTTGACCGTGTGTGTCCTCCACCCGGCCTTGCGTATACTGCGAGTATATGGGGTTAATGATGAGGGCGGGGATACGGGATGGTGTGAGGGATGGGACAGTTGGTCAAGGGACTGGAGCGTTGGTTTGAAAGGGTGAATCATATACTGTGTGTGTCCTATGTCCGGCCTAGCGTATAGTGCGGGTATATGGGGTTAACAGAGAGGGCGGGTAGGGATGACTAAGGGACTGAATCGTTGGTCAAGGGACTGGAGCGTTGGTCAAGGGACTGGAGCGTTGGTCAAGGGACATGTGTTTTTTGAAACTTTTTAGAGAGCGAGGGACGAAGACCTGAGTGAACGGTGAAAAAGTTTGGGGCTGGAGCGTTGGTTGCTGGAGGGTGAAACAACGGTAACTTGGGACTGGAGCGTTGGTCAAAGGGACTGGAGCGTTGGTCAAAGGGACTGGAGCGTTGGTTGCTGGAGGGTGAAACAACGGTAACTTGGGACTGGAGCGTTGGTCAAAGGGACGGGAGCGTTGGTCAAAGGGACTGGAGCGTTGGTCAAAGGGACTGGAGCGTTCGTCAAAGGGATTGGAGCGTTGGTCAAAGGGACTGGAGCGTTGGCTTGAAAGGATGAAACAGATGTTTTGTGTTCCTTTGCCCGGCCCTCTGAAAGTACGTGTGTATGGGGTTAATGAGAGGGTGTTGTAGAGGGTGATACCGTTTCCTTAGGCTTGTTTTTTTGCATGCCCTATGCCCGGTTTTACTGGGAAGGCGTACTGCACGGGGTTTTAAGGGTGCCGGGGAGGGATGGTTTAAAATAATGAATCAGTTGGTTGTGTGTGTCCTCTGCCCGGCCTTCTGAAACAACGGGTATATGGGGTTAATGAGGGGCGGGAGGATGACTAATGGGACTGTAGCGTTGGTCAAAATGAATGTAACGTTTGTTGCTGGGGATTGGAGTGTTTGTGGCTGGAGGTTGAAACAATTGATCTGAAATGATGAAACCGTTTGTTTAGAAGTCCTCTTTCCGGCCTTGCTTGGGTGTGTGTTTGTGGGGTTATTGACGAGGGCGGGGCATAGGATTTTATGGAGGGTTGACGCGTTTGACTAGAGGGGTGTGGCGTTGTTTGTTGGGGACTTGGGCGTTGGTTGGTGAAGGGTGAAACCGTTGGTTCGAAAGGATGAAACAATTTGTTGGTCAGTCCTCTGTCCGGCCCTTTGAAAGTTCGAGTATATGGGGTTATCGAGAGGCGGGGCATGAGTGTGTAAGAGGGCCGAAGCGTTTGTTGCTGGAGAGCTACATCGTTTGTTAAAGATGATGTAAGCGTCTTATGTTCACTCCTTTGTCCGACTTTGTGTATAGTGCGAGTATATGGGGTTACTGACGAGGGCGGGGTATAGGATGCTAGAGAGTGATACTTATGTACCAAGAGAGTATTATACGTTTGCATGGGGATTTCACCAATACATATATATGGCGTGTATATTGTTTATGTGAGAATTCCCGCCTTAACAACATTAATGCGATTGGATGGGCTTCTATGCACATGTTAAGGGTGGAAGGCTAGAAAATACTTCTTTTATTTAAAACTTTTATTTTTACATTGGATTTCATCCCTTTTTATCTATATATATTTCATAATATAAAGTAAATATAGCCTCAACTCCCTTCACATACTCTGAAAGTGCCTGTGTGTTGCAATAATATGGTTAAGCGAGATTATTTTCTTCCTTACAAACCGATTTCTTACCTCAACTGCCTTAACATAGGAACTTAACTAACTAGGCGATTTGCATGACGTAGTCACATGTGTACGTAGGGATCATAGACATCCCCTCCCAACCTTAAGGGCATCCAGACCTCTGACTGCCATGGAATGAGGGCATCCTGACCCCTACACTCTTTTTTCATACCATTTTTACTCCTTTTCCACACAATTTTACTCTTTTGTACACCACCGTCCACAGGTCATATCTTGTACGGGATGTCGTACGGGATGTACATTTCTGTTACTTCTGGTGCGGGATGTCCGTTTTTGTTGCGGGATGTCCGTTTTCGGTTACGGGTTTGTCTGTTTTTCAGTTTGTTTGCGCGTTATGTCCATACACGGTTACTTGTAAGACTTTTTATGTGTTGACCGTGTAGCTCTCGCAACCCGAGTTTTCCGAATTTTCCGTCTTCGCGACCCGGGTTGTCCGAATTTTCCGTCTTCGCGACCCGAGTTGTCCGAATTTACGTTCTCGCGACCCGAGTTGTCCGAATTTACGTTATCCGCATTGCGGTATGTACGTCAAATGGGGGGGTGTTTGCGACGAGCCCATATCGTCGTATTTTTTAATCGAGTGTAGATGGGGTTAACCCGCCCGGTTTTTCGTCAGCTTTTGAATGTACGTCAAATGGGGGGGTGTTTGCGACGAGCCCATATCGTCGTATTTTTTAATCGAGTGTAGATGGGGTTAACCCGCCCGGTTTTTCGTCAGCTTTTGAATGTACGTCAAATGGGGGGGTGTTTGCGACGAGCCCATATCGTCGTATTTTTTAATCGAGTGTAGATGGGGTTAACCCGCCCGGTTTTTCGTCAGCTTTTGAATGTACGTCAAATGGGGGGGTGTTTGCGACGAGCCTATATCGTCGTATTTTTTAATCGAGTGTAGATGGGCTTAACCCGCCCAGTTTTTCGTCAGCTTTTGCATGTATGTCAAATGGGGGGGTGTTTGCGATGAGCCCATATCGTCGTATTTTTTAATCGGGTGTAGATGGGGTTAGACCGCGCGATTTTTTCGTCTCTCATCAAAAACGTGCGTCGACCCGAGTTGTCCAAATTTACTTATATGACGCCTAGGCTGTCCGAATTTACTTATATGACGCCCGGGCTGTCCGAATTTACTTATATGACGCGGTGGACTGGCTCCGAAACCGGGTCCGGGATCAGGTGGACTGGCTCCGAAACCGGGTCCGGGATCAGGTGGACTGGCTCCGAAACCGGGTCCGGGATCAGGTGGACTGGCTCCGAAACCGGGTCCGGGATCAGGTGGACTGGCTCCGAAACCGGGTCCGGGACCATGTGGACTGGCTCCGAAACCATATATATATATATATAATACCGTACGCGCAAAAAAGTGCAGCTAAGGCCCGTGCGGGCAAAAGGGAGAGGCAAGGTCCATGCGCGCAAAAGGGTGCAGCTAAGGCCCGTGCGCGCAAAAGGGAGCGGTGAGGGTCAGGACGGCGGGCGTGGGTTTGTCACGGATGTCATCAAGGTGCGCGTCCGGGTTCGCCTGGCTCCGGAACTAGGTTGATTCAGGTGACCAAGGAAGTCGCGCTCTCCCCCTTGGTCCCGCTGACAGACACGGCAATCATCGTGTAGGTAATGCGCGTGCCATGAAAACAACATCGCGGTGTTGGGGATGTGTTTGCGGTCCATGAGGATGGCGGGCGTGGGTTTGTCACGGATGTCATCAAGGTGCGCGTCCGGGTTCGCTTGGCTCCGGAACCAGGTTGATTTAGGTGACCAAGGAAGTCGCGCTCTCCCCCTTGGTCCCGCTAACAGACACGGCAATCATCGTGTAGGTAATGCGCGTGCCATGAAAACAACATCGCGGTGTTGGGGATGTGTTTGCGGTCCATGAGGATGGCGGGCGTGGGTTTGTCACGGATGTCATCAAGGTGCGCGTCCGGGTTCACCTGGCTCCGGAACCAGGTTGGAGCAGGAGAAACTCGCGCTCTCCCCCAAGAGCCGCCGCTGATTGACACGGCAATCATCGTGTAGGTAATGCGCGTGTCGTGAAAAGCAACATCGCGGTGTTGGGGATGTTTTGTGCACTTTTCTGAAAAGTGCCCGAGGTCCATGAGGATGTCGGGCGCGGGTTTGTCAAGGATGGCATCGGGTCGGTAGGTTGGTCATGTTTATATATGAATGTATGTATACTATTTTTTGATTTTGAAAAAAATAAAATTATATATTAGAAGGAGAGGAGAGAGGGAGGAGATTCGAGGGGGCGTTCAGGGCATCATCGTGTTCATGTTGAGGGACCCCCGTTGTCTCTCGGTAGGTTCCCCGCTGTCTCTCGGTAGGTTCCCCGTTGTCTCTCGGTAGGTTGGTCATGTTTATATATGAATGTATGTATACTCTTTTTTGATTTTGAAAAAAATAAAAATATATAATAGAAGGAGAGGAGAGAGGGAGGAGATTCGAGGGGGCGTTCAGGGAATCATCGTGTTCATGTTGAGGGACCCCCGTTGTCTCTCGGTAGGTTCCCCGCTGTCTCTCGGTAGGTTCCCCGTTGTCTCTCGGTAGGTTGGTCATGTTTATATATGAATGTATGTATACTCTTTTTTGATTTTGAAAAAAATAAAAATATATAATAGAAGGAGAGGAGAGAGGGAGGAGATTCGAGGGGGCGTTCAGGGAATCATCGTGTTCATGTTGAGGGACCCCCGTTGTCTCTCGGTAGGTTCCCCGTTGTCTCTCGGTAGGTTGGTCATGTTTATATATGAATGTATGTATACTCTTTTTTGATTTTGAAAAAAATAAAAATATATAATAGAAGGAGAGGAGAGAGGGAGGAGATTCGAGGGGGCGTTCAGGGAATCATCGTGTTCATGTTGAGGGACCCCCGTTGTCTCTCGGTAATATTTATAAATTATATATATTATATATATATATTTCCCCGTTGTCTCTCGGTAGGTTGGTCATGTTTATGAATGTATGTATACTCTTTTTTTTTTTGAAAAAAATAAAATTATATAATAAAAGGAGAGGAGAGAGGGAGGAGATTTGAGGGGGGTTCAGGGCATCATCGTGTTCATGTTGAGGGACCCCCGTTGTTTCTCGGTAGGTTCCCCGTTGTCTCTCGGTAGGTCAGTGTGTGTGTGAGAATGTGTGTGTGTGTGAGAATGTGTATGAGAATGTGTGTGTGAGAATTCCCCGTTGTCTCTCGGTAGGTTGGTCTTGTTTATATATGAATGTATGTATACTATTTTTTGATTTTGAAAAAAATAAAATTATATAATAGAAGGAGAGGAGAGAGGGAGGAGATTCGAGGGGGCGTTCAGGGCATCATCGTGTTCATGTTGAGGGACCCCCGTTGTCTCTCGGTAGGTTCCCCGCTGTCTCTCGGTAGGTTCCCCGTTGTCTCTCGGTAGGTTGGTCATGTTTATATATGAATGTATGTATACTCTTTTTTGATTTTGAAAAAAATAAAAATATATAATAGAAGGAGAGGAGAGAGGGAGGAGATTCGAGGGGGCGTTCAGGGAATCATCGTGTTCATGTTGAGGGACCCCCGTTGTCTCTCGGTAGGTTCCCCGCTGTCTCTCGGTAGGTTCCCCGTTGTCTCTCGGTAGGTTGGTCATGTTTATATATGAATGTATGTATACTCTTTTTTGATTTTGAAAAAAATAAAAATATATAATAGAAGGAGAGGAGAGAGGGAGGAGATTCGAGGGGGCGTTCAGGGAATCATCGTGTTCATGTTGAGGGACCCCCGTTGTCTCTCGGTAGGTTCCCCGCTGTCTCTCGGTAGGTTCCCCGTTGTCTCTCGGTAGGTTGGTCATGTTTATATATGAATGTATGTATACTCTTTTTTGATTTTGAAAAAAATAAAAATATATAATAGAAGGAGAGGAGAGAGGGAGGAGATTCGAGGGGGCGTTCAGGGAATCATCGTGTTCATGTTGGGGGACCTGCCGTCACTTGGCAAGATACCCATGTTTATATATGAATGTATGTATACTCTTTTTTATTTTGAAATAAAAAGGTGTGCTAAAATGAAGTCAATGCCAATGCCATGAAACAAAATTGTGATGTTGGGATGTTTTGCGCACTTTTCTGAAAAGTGCCAGAGGTTCAATCATGAACTCAATGCCAATGTCATAAATCAACACAGCGGTTGTTGGGATGTTTTGCGCACTTTTCTGAAAAGTGCCTGAGGTTCGATCGTTAAATCAATGCCGATTTCATAATGCCAGGCCGATCAACACAAAGTCCGCCAACCATATTTACATTTCAAAAATAATATATATATACAATTTGTCGTTTGTGCAAGTTCTCATGAATCACATTTTCCCGCCATGCATTCAATGTTCAAGATATGGTTTCCTTGGTTTAAAAACTAGACACCGTCAATGAACGAGTCGACGCCCAAGGGGATCTGATCGATCCACATCTTCTGTACCATGGACTCGGCGAACAGACCAACGTCAAACGTGTACACGATCCCGTCCGTGCGCCTGAACTTGGTGATCCCTGGCATCTCATCGCTTCCCTTGACGAGAGCTGACAGCTTGCCACCGAACTTTTGATTGGTAGACTCGTACATCGAGGAATCGCGGCCGAGGGTGTTCATCGGAAGCCACTCGCCAAAGTTGACAAAGAGGTCGGCCAAGCTCAGGCACACGATGTTTTCCCCCGGGAGAGAAGGACACCGAGGGATGATGATGACGTCGCGGACAAACTCGTACTCGCGGCACAGACCTGACTCGATCATCTGCGAGTAGATGTGAGTCATCGGCCGGTCGTTGACCCAGTCTACCGAGGACAGGTCGCGCCCCATCAAAAACGTGTAGAACTCGAATCGGCTGTGGGCGGATTCCATGTGCTTGGAGAGGAGCCTGAAATACGCAGTGTCGCCCTTGAGCGTACCGGAGACCTCAAACACGACGAACCTCCGCGAGTCCGGATTGACCTTGACGCAGTTCGAGTTGTTGGTCGTGAACAAGAAGCGATCGAAGCAGTTAAGCGTGACGCCGTCTCGTCCCTTGGCCTCCCACACAAACGAGCTGGCGGTGATCATGTCCTTCAGTTGATCTTGGGCCGGGTAGTTGGACTTGGCGGTAGACTGCGGGAGGAAACAAGGGTGAGTACGATGTCAAAAAAAAATAAGGGGGTCGAAAATCCAATTTTGATGCATGTGCACCCCGTGATCATTGTCTACATACCTCGTTGATGACGATCATGAACTTGTTCCGTCGGGCGTCAGTGAAGCGCCCAAAGATCACCGAGTCGGGCTTGGCCGTCTCGAGGAACGCTGAGTCGCCGAGCATCAGACGCATCAAATCCGTCCACCGGTTCTTGCCCGATCCTTCGACCCCTTTGAAGATCAACGCGATGCCCGGCTTGATGCCCGGCTCTTGGAGAATCTGGGCATGCCAGTTGAGAACGTAGTCGATCGAGGCTTGGTCGTGGTCGAGAAGGATGCTGATGTGTCCCACGAAGGCTCGAACCGCGTCGCTGTCCGTGTCCACCGGATCCGTCGGGACGAACTTGGCGACTTTAAACCCCGTCCATGCGTTGAAGGTGTCTTGAGGGCACTCGATTGGAGGAGGGAAGATGTCAAAGTATTTGAACTTTCGGAGGGAGTGGTCGTCGAGCCAAACCTTGATGAACGGCTGCCTCGTCATCTTGCAGCCTTCCTCTTCGACCTTCATGAACTTGAGATGTTGGTACGCGTCCAATAGCTTGGACTTGGAGTAGATTACGAGTTGATTCTTTTCTTGCCTGGCAAAGTCTCCGGATACGACGATCTTGAAGGACCGCTTCTCCCACAACATCTTCAGTTCAGCGTACGAGAAAACGCGAGAGGTGTCCTCCATCCAAGAATCGTCCCAGATGTCGTCCGTAACCAAGGACGAGTCGTCGGAGTCCAACCACGACAAGTCCACGTCGAAAGGCTTGACCTTGACTTCGAGGTCGAGATCCGTGTTGAGGATGACGTGTGACTGCCATTTCTTGAGGAACTTTTTGGACGATGTCATGAAACGAGCGTTCTTCTCGATGTGGAGACCGTCGTAAATGAGAGCCCCGAGCACGAAGCCATCTTGCGTGATGGCGTCGCAGAGGGCATCGAGACAAGCGCGTTCTTGTGATCGCAGGAAGGCCGACAAGCATGACGCCATGTCGTGCGAGGACCTCCGTATGTCCGATGTCGTCAAGTACGGCTGGAACTCCGGGCGTTCCAACAAGAGACGCGTGTTTTCCATGATCTCTGCCGCAAGGTCGATGACGAATTCGGGGACCGTTGGCGATGGGACGACGTCGATATCTTTCAACCACTTGTCGACGGTCCCGAGATACAGGATCCGGATGAACAGCTGCTTGGCGATGTCCTTGTCAACACCGCAATGATCCATCACGTTTTGAAGGTGGACCGCTCTCGCCTCGTTGTAGCTGGAAAGGAGCGGGCAAGGGATATTGAGGCGGGAGAGGGTCTGCTCGAAGATGGACGGGTGGCAATTGACGAGGTCCACGTCGACATACGAATTGTCCGCAAGGATGGCCCTGATTTCGCGTTGCATGGTCGTAAACGATGGGATGAACGGGGGGCCGCCGTCCAGAGAGACATTCACTTGCGACTTGTAGCGCCCGATGCCGTTGGACGGGAGGGTGTAAGAGACCGGTACGAAGCCTCCGAACAACTTGGCGGTGTCGATGTAGCGTACGTACGCATTGTACATGGATTTCCCCTCATCGTTCTTGAGGGATTTCAGCTTGGTCGAGTCGATGAGCCGCAGAGCATTGTCCATGTCCACCTTTTCGCGGATGACGCGAGGCTTGGACGGAGACGCGGCGTCATCGATTTTCATGACTTTGGACGAAGCCGAAGAGTTTGATCTAGACAATGAAGAAGACATTTGCGAGCATGAACGGGAGAGTCGCAATGGAGGCTGTGTAATGATTTGACGAGATGACGATGAGTTTGAAGGGTGGTGACGATGGACGGTGGCATTGGTCGTGGACGGCATCGTTGTAGTTTTTGTTTGGCAAGGACAAGGGCAAAATAGTGGATGTCAGTCATTTTGCAAAAAAAGGGAATGCGTGTGGGGTGGAACACCACAAGATGAATGCACGCGAATGCATCAATAGCGCCATTGATCTGCCTCCCCGAGGTGCTCGTGACGTGGGATAACCAATACGGATAATGCGGCGTCCCATTTGGGGCGATTCGACCGGATCCCCTCCGGTCTCATCACTGGCCTCTCCGCAAGGGTTCTGTCGTTTGCAAAACGGGTAATGCAGGTTGCCATGACAAATGCGAGGAAGCTCCGGGTACTCTCAGCCGGGCCAGCATCATCGAGACCGGGGTCGGGCCGAAGCCACATCATTCGCAAAAGCCGTCTATCAAAGATTCGCAATTGACGCATGTGTGCGCGTGACTTGTGAATGTTGGCAAACATGACGGGGCATTGACGGTGAAAACAAATCACCTTGATGACGAGATGTCGACGTTGGCTCGTTTACGTTGACATGGAGTGAAGTGGATCTCGGGATATTTTTGGAGTGGGGTTGGGAGATTGTTGAAATTCGTATGGATGATGTTCCCTTATGTCTTTTTACACAGTACACGAAGGAAATTAGGGGGTCGCTAATTTCGGTCGATGCTCTTCTTCTGAATTTTCAACGTTTCAAGTACCTCGATGGGAGTGGGCATACGAGCATGTAAAAAGAGGTCACATGTTCAACCCCGGGTTCGTCACGGATGTTTACGGGTTCATCCCGATGCGTGAGGATGCGTGAGGTTCCCCAAGATTGCGCGAGGTGGAAGACCCTTGCAAATTGTTCCCGTCAACCGACATTGTCAAGAGACTACGACAGAGGCTATGAGACACTCCTCCTACTCGCGGTGACTCGGAGAAGCTCACGAGCGACCCGAGCCACCCCATCTTCGTGGCTCTCCACCCCATCGCGGACTCGCAACAAAAGTAAGAGTCCATCGAGTATTGTACGCCGATCATCGCGAAAGATTCGGGAAACCGATTGCATTTGTGCGCGTTCTCGAATAAAACAAGCTTGGTCGCCCGGTGGACACCTTTTGGTCTTTGCCAAGATGATTGCAGGGCAACGCGATCCTTGAGAGGTTGGATCTACTGGCCACGACCTTTCAGGGATCACATTACACCGCAACCATCTTGGCAGGGACCAGAAGGTGTACCCCGGGCTACCAAGCCTGTTGTCCCCATGACCTGTTGGTCGATACAAGAACCCCTTCTTACAAGACAGCCAACGCGATGGTGGCTATATTGTACGAATGAACAAAGATTTTTCTGCTCGAGAATTTACCGGATCGTAACTGACCTGGTCACGACACCATTCGATTTTTTCCCCTTCCTTTTGTAATACCTGAATCATGGTACGTTTCATTGTGTTCATTGTGTTCATAGCTTTCATCGCCTTTCTTTCAATCGTTTTATATTTCTTTTCAAAACCACACAATGTCATAGACGGATTTGAGGAACTTTGTGCACTGCCTCCCAACCACACACCGTCACTACTCAACAACCGTCTTTTAAAATGGGTAGGATTGGTGAATACAAGTGAAACAGATGTTTGCTATATTCCATTGTACAAGGGAGAAGATACCTGCCCCCTCGTAGCAGACGATGCTGGACTTATACCGCTTTCCATTGATCAATACACACCGAATTTGTCAAAATTGTCCACCAGGAAGAAGTGCTTCTACTCGACCACTGGCATGGCTGTCGCGAAGGATGCTAAGGATGCAAAGGATGCAAAGGATGCAAAGGATGCGAAGGATGCGAAGGATGCAAAGGATGCAAAGGATGCAAAGGATGCAAAGGATGCAAAGGATGCGAAGGATGCGAAGGATGCAAAGGATGCGAAGGATGCGAAGGATGCAAAGGATGCGAAGGATGCGAAGGATGCGAAGGATGCAAAGGATGCAAAGGATGCGAAGGATGCGAAGGATGCGAATGATGCAAAGGATGCAAAGGATGCGAAGGATGCGAATGATGCAAAGGATGCAAAGGATGCAAAAGATGCAAAGGATGCAAAGGATGCGAAGGATGCAAAGGATGCGAAGGATGCGCAGGATGCCAGAGAAGCAAGAGAAAAAAAGCGGAGGGCGACCGCGGTGTGGAAAGGGAGTCGGGGTTATTCCACTTCGGGTTCTTTGAAGCTAGGAGTCACGGACATGGTGGAATGCGTGAACCTTTGTAAAAATGACATAATGGGGTGCCGAGCCTTGTATTACAACAAGGCAGATCAGAGCTGTTTCACGTTTTCAAAAGCGTACTTAGATCCCGAAGGCGACTCGTGGCGTGACCTTTCAGAGGCGAAAGGATACACTGCCCATGTGACATCGACGATGCCTCTGTCACAAGATGAAGGTGACATTTGGGCGGGGAGCAGGGGATACGATTCCGTCACGACCGGTATTACTGTGGATAATTTGCAAGCATGTATTGATGTCTGTACCGAGCGCAATTGTGGGTCGATATATTACAATTCGGGAAGCAAGATTTGCTACCCTTTCCCGGGCTCTTACGGGGACGGATCTGGGACAACGCACCGGGGGAGCACCAATGACCCGAACGATTATTCGGCCAACATTAGTATATAATTTCCCAATTTTGTTTTCGTCACCCCACAGAACCGGCGTGATGGCGGGCGTGGGTTTGTCACGGATGACGTCAAGGTGCGCGTCCGGGTTCGCCTGGCTCAGGAACCAGGTTGAAGCAGGGGAAACTCACGCTCTATATACATCAACATGTCCGGCCCGACGGATCTATCAAAACGTTCATCTTGAAGGGAGTCTAGACAAGGCAATGTTCAAGAACAGGATATACATCGAACATTTCTTTGGGATGATCAAACGTTGGAAACGGATACGAAATCGAGCGGATGGGCTTGTCTGTCATTATAAATCATTTTGGCTCCTTGCGCTTGCAAGAATGACGTTCAAGAAATTATGTGATGAAGAATCGAATAAGTCTGTAGACCATTCTTAGTTTTTACTTGATTGGAGAACACGTTTTGATAGCTATATGCACTGTAAAGCGGTGCAGTGATCCTGCTCCGTTCACGCCGAAAATGCCTAGAAAAAATGTACATGGCTGTGATTTCCATTCAAACTATTGTACAAAAGTTCGAGTGGTGACAGATTGTTCAGAAGTCGCATGCATTAGGAAATGGGCATGTATCCATAATGCATGATGCCCTTGATAGGCGCAGACAACCCGAAGCGCTCCATGACCAGACAGTGCACATACAGACTTTTTTCCCACGTCTTTGAATTATCCTGAACCTGAACCCACCCAGTCATGTCTGCGACATCCGTCAGGCGCGGGCACCTCGAAAACCCGTTGATGATCATGGTCGTCGCGACATGAGAATCGATGTCGATCGTCGCCCCGAGCAGCACGGACATGAGCCGCAGCGCGACCACGGCAGGGTCTGTCCCGCGTCCCACCCACGCAGCCTCGTGCAGGGCGAACAGAGCATTCTTGCACGCGCCCTGGCTCCACTGCCCCGAGAGTTGAGAGGACAAGGAGCACCCGTCCAAGCGCGCAACTGCGCGAGCGATGTCTGGAGGGAGAGGAATCGCGCTCTCGATCAAAGCGCTGCGATCAGGGAATGCCTCTTCGACGTGCGCGTCCACGAACGAAGTCCACGCGGCCGTCCACTCGCCTTCGTCTGCCGTCAAGCCCGCTTTGTACAGCCGCAGCGAGGCGACCCACCATCGGGCGCGGTTCCTGTGCGGTCCTGTCAACACCAACCCTCCCCTGTCTTTGTATCGATACGCCGTCATTTTCTCGACGTCCAAGTCCGGGGGGAGTGCGACGTTGATGTCCAACGACGTTGTTTCTCCTTGAGCAGTGACTTGAATGGTTGAGTTTGTGAAAACGAGCAATGAAATCTCCTTTGGATCTCCCAACAGTGGCACGTCGATGAGGAACTTCTTGTCGAAAGCGCGCCATTGCTTGAGATCAAGGGAACCGCCGACGTGGATAGTTTTTTTCTCTGGGATCAGCGCTGGTCCAAACTCGATGTTGATGAGCATTGCACTTCACTGTTTCCTTTATCCTTCCTTTCGATATACATATTTTTGCGACATCTTTATGACATCCGGAAATATAAGATTCTAGACAGCCTCTCGAGCGGCATCAAACAGTGACAAGTTGTCGAGAGGCCGCTGAGCAGCTGCCTCCTGCACGGTTGTGCGCCTCTGCGCCTCCTGCTCGGCAGCCCGCCTCTCCGCCTCCTGCTCGGCAATGCGCCGTCGCTCTTCCTGCTCGGCAATGCCGGGATGGTCATGAAGTCAAGGCCCAACGGACGATGTAAGATTATTGCACCCTCACCTCACATAAATCACATGCATTAATCACATCGTAAAATCGACATGGACCAGAGATTTACAGTGCATATAGCTATCAAAACGTGTTCTCCAATCAAGTAAAAACTAAGAATGGTCTACAGACTTATTCGATTCTTCATCACATAATTTCTTGAACGTCATTCTTGCAAGCGCAAGGAGCCAAAATGATTTATAATGACAGACAAGCCCATCCGCTCGATTTCGTATCCGTTTCCAACGTTTGATCATCCCAAAGAAATGTTCGATGTATATCCTGTTCTTGAACATTGCCTTGTCTTTTGTTCCAATCTGCTGAGGATTCTTCTCGTTTGACTTTGCTTCAGCGACTAAACGTATTTTTCTTTCAAGAAAAAGCGACTTTGCAATTTTTTTTGCTCTATACGCCTTGTCCCCAGCAAGCTTCAATGTTCTTCTGTTGTCAGTCCTCAACGTTGTCGAAATATGTGCAACACTTTGCTCGATCGTCTTGACATCATGCCGATTTGCTTGAAAGAACTGGGGTTCAGAAACCACAATTTTGTTTTGGTCTATAATGACGGATACTTTTGTACCTTTTCTACCTCGATCAGTAGGATTGTTTCCTGTGCAATCTTTTCCTCCTATATTTTTTATCATTGTCGTATCACATTCGTATTTGTGAAATGTCGTATTTGTGAAATGTTTTGCATTTTTTGACAACCGAGAGGCACTATATCGATTCAACAATTGTAGCCACGCAAAATGGAAGATCTCATACTTGGTCCATTTTTGGAACCGTTTGTAAATCGTTTGGTAGTGTACGGATGTTTTCAAAGTTTCTAGGTCTTTCCAAGCAATTCCGGTCCTCGCCAAAAAGAATACAAGTTCGAGTACTTGCTGGTTTTCAATTCTCCGAGCTTTTGATCGCATCTTGATGACATTTGTCTCGTAAAGATGGATTTCACGTTCGGAGATCAGCACAGCCATTCGTTCTATGAAGAGTTTGTCGCGACGATCCATTTCTCATACGAGTAATATATATTTTATGTATGTTCATACCATAAGGAATCCTCATCATTCTCTTTCAAGACAAGAATGACTGCCGCCTCTGGGTCAAGCGGCAGTGGAGACCCAAAGGTTGATGCATGGATTGAATTCGCAAACAACTTCACAGCATCAGACAATCCTGTGAGGAGTATCGGCTTCCCTTCGGATGACTTCCTCTTCAAAGCCATCGCCGCACACATCAAGAAGAGACGCCCACCTAAAAAGACACCGATACCGAGGTCCATCCTCTGCGACATAGCAGTTCGCCTCCGTCTCGTATCTCGCCAAGAAGCTGATCTGCCCCCTCCTCCGAAGAAACTTGGCGCAGCGAGCTGGTTCGATACCGTCAACAATTGCAAGCCCCGAGAGGAACCCGTCGCGCTCGAAACCAACGATGAATGGCTCGATGAGGAGGAGCTCGTCAAGTTGCTAGAGGAACACACCGGCGAGCTCGCTCCCGGCAACCAATCGCGCGACTCTCTCATGAAGATGGCAGTCTACCTCAATGTTGTCTCTGCTCGCCAGGCAAACGCACCGCGCCCAAAGTATCTGACTATGGACGAGCTTGTGCAACGTTGGAGCACTCGAGACAAGACTCGAGAGGTGATATTAGCTGCCCTATTCCTCGCACAAATATTGTTTGTGCTCTCTACGCACCTGAAAACATTCGCGACCAGATATTTTTCATTCTTTTTGCAGATCGGCAGAGTCAAACAGCCGAACAAGCGGAAAGAGATGTTGGGTGCGTTGCTCGAGCGAGGCCTTGTGACGAACAACGAATCTCGAGCCCGGGTACTCCGACAAGACAAGGCAGACAAGGCGCAGGAGGCAAAGGAGCTCTCGCGTGTGACGAGGGGAGCGACGTTTTCGAAAGCGTTCAGGGGCATTGCAAACGCCGACAAGCTCAAGGAATCGATATCCGACATCGTCATCAAGATGTCCGACCTCATCAGCCAGCGGGGCTTCCTCGTCTGGCTCGTCCTGTACCGCCTCATCGAGGAAGGGTTACCATTTCCAGCGCTCCGCCTTCAGAAGGACATCGCGAACTTCATCCGTCGGTGCTTTGTGGTGGGCACTCCCGGCTCAAGCTCGGACAAGAAGGAAGCGGTCATCCTCGAGACGCTCAACATGAACAAACGACTCTTCCCTGATCTGCCCCGTCCCAACGACACTACGGGCAATGTCATCACACATGCTGCGAAGACCTACAAGGTGGCATTCAATCGACATTTCGTCAACCACGAGACGGTCGTTGCTCGGATTCGGAAAGTCGCGTCGACGATGCTGTTCGACCCGTACGTCCGCTCCAAGACTACGGACGAGGAGGACGCCGATGCCCCCTGCCTCCCCACCAAAAAGGAGGTCGGTCACCAACCGCTCCAGAACATCGTGATGGCGCTAGGGGATCCGACGTTCGACAAGCGCGTCATGCACCCTCGCCAGCTGGAGGTGCTGGAGAGTATCCGCGTGATGTTGGGTATTGGCGAAGCCGAAAAGCTCGGGCCGGGTTGGCTCAAGAAGAACGTCGAGAAGTCCATCCGCTTCTGCCTGGCAGCAGCCAAGCACGTGGACGGGGTGGCTGCGGTCTCTATGGAACTCTCGAGGAAGATCGACGAGGAGTTTGCAGAGCGACCGTCGGCGGAGAAGCCCAAGATCAAGCGGGGCTTCGCGAGGGGGATCCGCTTCGTGCCCCTCAACTCGGAAGACCGTCGCTTTGTGACGCTCGACGCTACCACGATGGTCACGCTCATGGACATCTACAAACCCATTCCGGTCGTTGGTGTGGGCCGAGACGTCGGCGACGAGGAGGAAGAGGAGGACGAGGAGGACGCACAAGACCCGATCGCGGTGGAAATTGTCACAAACGTCTTCGCCCCTACTTTCTTGGGGCTCTTCGGCAAGGACTACGTCGAAGGAGGCAAGTACGCCTTCACAGGGACAGTCGTGACGGACGGCTCGTCAAGCTTTTACGCCCAGTTCACGAGAGCTCTGCGGCCGGGGGAGGACTCGAAGAAGAAGAAGAAGAAGAAGAATGTGGAGAAGGTTTTGGGTGAGCCAACACAGCAAAAGAAGGTCGAAGAGGAGGAGGAGGGCCCCAAGAAGGAGAACAAGCTGGAGAAGCCCCCCGATCTCCTCTTGCTCGTCGATCCGGGTGTGGTCACGATAGCGACCCTGACAGTCTTGCACGAAGGTAAACCAATGATGGTGGAGGTGAAGACAGCTTCGGGGAGGATTCGTCAGAAGCCCTTGATTTTCAAGATGACGCGCAAGAGGTACTACAACGAGACTTCCTTGGTCAGGTTGAGATGCATCCGCCTCCGAAGACTACGCAACGACGCGGCCGTCAAAAGGCTTTACGACTCTTTGTCAGGTACGTCTCTGCGGACGGGTGATGTCCAGAAGATCAAGGCGTACATGGCCGCCAAGATTGACGAAGGCGAAGGCTCGAGGAGGCACAGAGACGAGAGGCTGTCCAAGAAGGCTGCGACCGCGAGGCGCCGAACGAGGGTCGCCAAGGATCGAGTCTTGTTCAAATTCTTCTCCGACGTCAAGCGCAGCCTTTTCAAGTTGACCAAGCTGAAGGAGGCGGTCGTGGTATGGGGGTCGGCCAAGTTCGCCTCCAGCGGCAAAGGATCCCCGGCGGCGCCAACTTCAACGCCGTTCAAGATTGCCTCTCAGATCCCTGGATGGACTGTCGTCGTAAGCTCCGAGTTCAGGACGAGCAAGACCTCGTGCTTTCCACCACACGCCGACAACTTGGCACCCCGCTTCAGGGGAGAGAGCAAACAAGCTGCGAGGCCCAAGCCAAAAAGCTTTGCGGCGAGAGTTCGAGCAGGGTACGTGGTTGGGCTTGACGGCAAGCGTGCGATGAAGCGGCACACCGACAACAAGATCCTCCGAGAGATGAAGAAGGTCAAGTTCCGAACCAAGATCAAGTGGACGCTCGATGGAGACTCTGGCGAGAGCAAGGAGGACAAAGCATCGAAGAAGGTCGAGCGAGAGGAATTGAAGTTGAAATGCAAGTACACCCGTGGTCTACGCATCTGCCCAGATGTTGAACACAGAATCATCGTAGATCGGGACTACTGTGGATGCCTCGGGATCGGCGTTATTTGGATGGCCAACAACGTCGAAGGGTCAACGCTACCGGAGCCGTATAGGCGGAAGAAGAAGAAGTCTCCGGGCAGTGACCAACCGAGCATTACATTACCACTCTCCGCTTCTACCAGCGGATGAGGCGCGAAAAGCGCATGACCCAAATTGTACGAATGAACAAAGATTTTTCTGCTCGAGAATTTACCGGATCGTAACTGAACCTGGTAGATAGATCAACTCGATGAAACTCCTTTTGTAGTTAGTTATATGCGGTGTTATTCCCGGCCCAATTTTGTTTGGGTCACCCCATAGAACCAGTGTGATAGGAAATACTGTTGTAATTATTTTGTGCACTTTCATTACCAGAAGGAAATGCCGAAAGTGTTCCCCAACGATCGAAAATTATCAGCCAAGATGGTGTACGAACATGTGCAAAGCATTCGAAAGACAGCAGCCATTCTTGGTGTCAGCAAATCATCAGTGCAACGTTGGGTAGCAACAACATCGCTCAACACCAACCCATTGGTTGTCGAGGTCAAAATGCATCGGAAGACTAAAATGATGTCTATTTTGGAGATTGTAGAAACAAGTTTAAAATCAGACCCATTTCTGACCTGTAAGAAACTGAAGGCAATAATAGCGGAAAAGTTGGATGGAATGGTTGTGTCCAAGGAACTTGTGAGGCTGTCAATCTTACAACTGGCTTACACTCGTAAAAAGGCTAGGTTCTACGGTCTTGCAAAAAATGCACTCAAATTGAATCAGACATTTTTGGGGCTGCGTAAACATTACGCTGAACAAGGGCGTGCCTTTTTTTCGATCGATGAGACAGGGTTTGGGAGGTTCTCGTACAACCGGGCGTACGGGTACGCGAAGATTGGCGCTCCGTTGTTTGTCCGAAAAGAGAAACCGAGAATGACCTCAATATCCGTCGTTGCGTGTGCTTCCAAAGACGGATGGGCGGGGTTCAAGTCGATCAAAGGAGGTGTGAACAGGACGGTCTTCTGCGATTTCATCAAGTCGCTCCCTTTGCCTCGAGGTTCTGTTCTGCTCATGGACAACGCATCCATTCATCGAGGAGGCCTTGTTGAGGAAACGCTTGCCACCATGGGGGTCGTACCCTTATATGTACCACCGTATTCCCCATGGTTCAACCCCATCGAGAAATGCTTTTCCTCGGTGAAGCGTAACTTTTTGGAAAATGAAGACGTTGAGTCAGCTTTCACAAGTATGACTTCTGAAAAACATTTTGCCCCGTATTTCAAAAAGACCTTGGAGTGCAACGGATTCGACGATGCAGACTCCATTTTGAATGCGATCCATCTCGAAGAGACATTTGTTGTTCTTGATCACACTGTACATGATGATCAACAACAACGCAAGCTTGAACGGGTGACAAAGCCACCCCCGACTTTGGAAAAAACAGAAACGGTTGCAAAGAGGAAGACGCCTGAGGGGGACACTGTGACTGTAAAGACGACAACCATGACTTTGACAAGCGTAAGGAAGAAGACGGTCCGAAAAAAGCATAAGCAAGAGAGATCAACATGAAAAGCAACAAGCCAATGGGCCCCAAGGCAAAGAAACGACTCTTGTGCGAAGGAGTGGAAGGTGCTTCGTCGGCGGCCAAACGAACCAAGGAGGGAGAAGGAGGAGGAGGATGTCCCAAGGTCAAACGCGTTCGAGAAGACCGTTCCAAGAGGCACAAGCTGAGAAAGACGCAAAAGCTAACGGTCGTCAAGTCGGCGCTGCGTCGCTACGTCAAAGGCTCCCACCAGCTCGTCGACACCATCGTAGACAGAATCAACGAGCGTGTCCGAGTCGTTTCGAGGAAGACAGTCGACATGACCATCGCGTTTACCGGGTGGCTGAAGGAGCTGTTCGGACCCGTCGCCGATCCCGTCGCCGTCAACCTCGACCACGTCTTTGAGCAAACCTTCTTCAGGCAGTTCATCTTGGGCGTCGACTGCGCTCAGATACCCGATGCACGGATCGCCGACTACCATGAACGTCACCCAGAGCTGAGACCGTCGACGGAGCGACACCTCGGCGACAGGAACCTCTACTCTTCTGCAGCCTTGCGGTACGAGACAAACCTCAAGAACTCCCTACGCTGCACAGCCGACCAACGGATACGGGGCTTTTGCAGCCGGTTCACCGAGCTGCATCGCCTGTCGAAACGCGAACACGTCGCCATGCTCTACAGACTGTGTGGGTGGCCGACTATTCCCAAGTCGCTCGGCCGAGGCGTTTTCCCGATGCGCAGAGAGGTCCACGAAGCGATACAACAACACCGCCGCGTCCTCGGGTTTGAGACCTTCGGCAAGGCGTGGCTAAAGTCGGACGCTTGTCTCGTCCCGCTTCTTCGTTACAACGTCTTTCTGAACCGTTTCTACGAGGCCAACGACATGAAGCTCTTCAACATCGTCCCCATCTGCAAGGTCAAGTCTCATTTCGTGACCATCGACACCCACGTTCTCTACGGCATCATGAAGGAGATAGGGGTCCTCGGGGACACCGTCACCAACACGACATACATCGCCGACCGTGAGAAACACTGGCATGCGACCTTTAAGATCGCTCAGCTGCAGGGACGGGAGTGCTCCTTCGGCTACAGCATCGAGACCGACGGCGTCAGCATGTGCATGCACTTTGAGAGGGCAAAGGAGGAGGAGGTGGACTCGTCGGGTGCTGGAGGCAGCAGCGGTGGCGAAGCATCAGGGACCGTGACGGACGGTCTCTTTGTCCCTGAGCCTGGCGACGTGGTCGTTGGTTGCGATCCCGGTCGCATCAACATCTACTACATGGCGATGGTCCTACCCGACGGCTCCATCAAAACGTTCGTCTTGACGCGGAAGCAGTACTACAGCGAGTCGGGGATCTTCGCGTCGAGGAGGCACATCGAGCGCTGGAACCTCGGCATCAAGGAGCACCTGGAGGCCTTGTCAATGGTCTCTTCAAAGGGTGCGTCGCTTCAGGGCTACGAGGCGTACTTGGCCGTCTACTACCAGCACAGGGAGGCTCTGTGGGAGGAGTACACGAGGCCGAGGTGGGCGAGGCAGCGTCTCTCTCTGTACGGAGGGAAGAAGCGTGTTTTTTCCCGCTTCTTCAATCACCTGAAAACAGCCGTCGCAAAGTCCTTCCCTGCCGAGCCGGCGCCCAACATCGTGGTAGCCTACGGGGCTGCCAAATTCGCACCAGGCGGAAGGGGTGAGCTCTCCGTGCCGACGAGCCGAGCGTATAAAGAATGCGTTTCTCGGGTCACTACAACGGCGACGGCAGAGTTCAGGAGCTCCAAGGTGGATTACCTTGACGATTCGGTGCTTGATCTGGTGGCCGTCAAGACGAGCCCTAGATACTCTCTCCGCGGCGTGTTGTTTAACATGGCGCGTGGGAAATTTGTATCTAGGGATCTGAACGGCGCGATGAACATCAGGCGCTACCTCCTTCACCAACCGGACATCTTGAACAGGAGGCTCGCGAAGGGGAAGCTGGTGCAACGGATCGTCAAGCGAATCAAGCCAAGGATTCCATTAGTCTAGACATGATCTAGACCTTTCAAACAAAAACATATAGTGCGAGAGTCACCGTGGTCGGCTGGGCTACCATAGTGAACATATTTAAGCCACTATTTGAGGGTGTTCGGCGAGTGCAAGAGTGTGAGGGCTGCACGAGTCTTAAAGCCCTATATACTCAAACAAGATCAGAGGAAAGTTTGTGACACTTTTTTTGTATTAGGTAGATTCTATGGGATGTCCCAATACTGGATGGTCCGGGTATAACGTCCACGTCCTTAAAGTCCGTATAGGTTCTGGGTGTTTCACATCATGGGACGTCATTTGGAACGGCTTGGACGCTCCACATCCGTTCCAACCCCGGACCCCTAGGCTCGCGGATGGGGACATTATGATTGCATTCTGGGACGAGAGGGACGAGAGGGAAAATCCATATATCTTTCGGCCAAAAACATTCTCTAAGCCAGTGTACCCCTACATAAACGAGGATTGGTGGGTAAGCCACATTGCAAACCCTTCCTGGGAGGGGTTCTTGTCTTCAGGAACACGTGGCATGACGACATCGTTCGGCATTCTGACGGGCCTTCTTCCTCTCCCTGCAAATGCTATAATTTGTAATTTTACACCCCGGTAGAATGGTCGTCCACGACACGCATCCTATCAGGAGTTCAAAAACAACGATCACTCGTGTGTACGGTAGTGGACCCTCCCCACATACCATGGTACCCCTTTAAATAAGGTCATTGATGAAAGTCATCTCAGAGTCCACCGCCGATTGTTTTCTCCTACAGAACGGTGCCGGGTTCTTCTTGTCTCCATGGACGGATTTTCACTGGCACGGCGCACAGATTCGTCACGGATGTCGACAGGTTTCTCACGGATGTCGACAGGTTTCTCACAGATGTCGACAGGTTCGTCACGGATGTCGACGGGTTCATCACGGATGTCGACGGGTTCATCACGGATGTCGACGGGTTCGCCAAGGATGTCGACGGGTTCATCACGGATGTCGACGGGTTCGTCACGGATGTCGACGGGTTCATCACGGATGTCGCCGGGGTCGTCACGAATGTCAAAGGGTTCGCCACCCGGGTTCGTCATGGATGCCAACGGGTTCGTCACGGATGTTCACGGGTTCATCACGGATGTCGCCGGGGTCGTTCAGTGCCCGGCGACATGAAAGTGCAATGGAGACGGGGTCGTTCAGTTGCAGTCGGTGATCGCTGATTGACGAATTTTTTGGTCTTACGGACCCGGGCGGCAGGCATAAAAACAGGACGATTCATTTCCATTCAGAGCGACCGCAGACCCATAACTTTCACTGGGACCAGGACCATCAACACATGGCTGGGCACGCACGCACGCACGCACGATGGCAGTGTGGCCGTTCTCAGCCGCATTGGCAAACGCACTGCATCCATCGGCTTCCGGTTGTGCGACCGGTGTGAAAATCTTGTCAACCGTCATCTTGACTGCCTTGTGGATGCTGTGGTTGTCCATGAGGAGACGAACCGGAGGCAGATTGTCAGTAAACCATTGCATCCTCGCAGTGTTGCACGACCCCTTGTAGATTTTCCAGAAGATCTGACCGGATTTAGAAAACGCGAGGTTGAGCGTATGCGCAGAGCGCTCAGAGGGCTCGTTGATGTAGCACGGTGTGTTTCTTTTTGAATACCCGTACAACGGTAGAATGTTGTTCGAGAAGTGACTTTCATCTTGGAAGATGATGTCTTGCCCGTCTTCGGTGATTCTAATCCATTCAGCTTTGAATGCTGCCAAGCTCTCTGGTGTGGCGTTTTTGCTGCGTTTCTTTTTTTTGACCCGTTTTCTAGAAACGTTCATTTGTTTGAGGATTGTGAACAAGGTTCTTTTACAACAAGAGACTCCTTCGCGTGCGAGCGCTTCGCACATTGTTGCGTGTGTCCACGAGCACTTCTTCGCCAACATCTCAGTGATCAATGGTGTTGCTCGATGTCTCAATGTTGGTTTTGTCCGCTTTTGAGGGAGATCATGAACCCATTCTTCATCCATCGTTTTATGGTGTTTTTTGAAATGCCAGTAAATTCGACCACACTGTCCATGCATTGTTTTTTGACATCCACGAGCCTCGTCACAAACCTTCTTACAACCACCTGATATTTCATGGGCATATTTGTCTCGTATTGTCAGTTCAGAAAATAATTGGACTCATCCCGTACAATGGGCGAATACACAAAACGTTGCGAACCGCTGTATGCACTGTTAAAAGCGTTCTGCGAGGACCATCACGGCCTGCCTAAAGATGCGCAGGTCCTCATCGCTCATGTGGCTGATCTCGTCTCCAAGCGAATCCCGAGCCAGCAAGAGTGCAAAGGTCATGCATAGGCGACCGCCGTGCTCTACCCCTCCCATGGCGATCATCAACGCCGGGATTCCGAGGGACCCAACAAGCTTCACGCAGGTAGCGGTGTCAGAGTTGGAGCGTTTGAACGCGCTCACAACCGCCGCGGCCCAGACCACGTAGGCCTCGGTCAGGGACATCGACGGGTCGCCTTCCGTGTCTTGGGGTGTCGGCGGCGCCTCGTTGCGGAGCTGGTCGTAGGCCGCACGGCGCTCGGGGTCCAATAGGACGCTCTTCGCATCGCCCAGGGCACGGAAGCGCTTGATCTTCGCGCTCCTAACCTCGTCCGAGTCCGATGAAGGGATCTTGTCCGGGTGGCAGCCGAGAGCATGGCGCCGGTATGCGGTGTTGATCTCCCTCGCATCCGCAGCCGCCGAGATGCCGAGCATGCCGTAGTAGTCCACCACCGTGTTGCGGGAAGATGATGACATAGTCTGGGTGCATCGGGGGGGGCGCAATAGCCACAGTTGGTACGACGATGCATCGAGGGCCCACACATGGGCCTGAACATCATAAGGTGGTGTCGTCGCCATGCCTTACAAACAACACGGGGCAACCTTTTAGGGTTTATACGCTTACACCGGTTCGCAACGTTTTGTGTATTCTCCCATTCTAGGGTAATGTTTAAGAGTTTTTCAACCCTATGTCAACGGGTTCGCCGTCCGGGTTCACCACGGATGTCGACGGATTTGCCGCCCGGGTTCGTCACGGATGTCGACGAGTGCGCCCTCCGGATTCGTCACGGCTGTCAACTGTTTTGCCACGGATTCGTCACGGATGTTCATGGGTTCATCACGGATGTCGATGGGTTCGTCATGGATGTCGACGGGTTTGCCGCCCGGGGTCATCACGGATGTGACGTTGCGTGAGGTGGAATGTAATATCACCTTGCGAGAGAGACCCTTGCAAAATACATGCGATTTGCACGAGGTTGCACGAGGTTGCGTGAGGTTGCGTGAGGTTGCGTGAGGTTGCGTGAGGTTGCGTGAGGTTGCGTGAGGTTGCGTGAGGTTGCGTGAGGTTGCGTGAGGTTGCGTGAGGTTGCGTGAGGTTGCATGACATTGCGCGAGGTTGCATGAACTCATCCCGTACAATGGGCGAATACACAAAACGTTGCGAATCGTCATACATGTACCCCACCATCGCGTTCGGCTGTCATGTATGAAGGGGTTCTTGATTCGCCCTCCAACCTCACATCCACCGTTGGTGTCAATTCGAACTCCACTTGAGGGTGACACACATTTCATGTTTTCAAGCAACTGACACAATTGAAAACATGAAGTTTATACATGTGTCACCCTCAAGTGGGGTTCGCATTGACACCAACGGTGGAACCCCGAGACCGAGTTCCAAATGGAGCCCGACATGTTCAACGAGTGCTCAATGATCGCAGTTGAATATGACGGTCCTCAGCACTACCACGAGGACAACCCGTTCCACACGACCCAGGAGGAATTCCTGAAACAAGTTGAACGGGACAAGGAATTCCTCCTGGGTCGTGTGGAACGGGTTGTCCTCGTGGTAGTGCTGAGGACCGTCATATTCAACTGCGATCATTGAGCACTCGTTGAACATGTCGAGCTCCATTTGGAACCCGGTCTCGGGGCACAACATCAACACCATTGTTCCCGTCACCCG
This sequence comes from Limnomonas spitsbergensis, assembly GCA_037349105.1. Taxonomy (NCBI): domain Eukaryota; kingdom Viridiplantae; phylum Chlorophyta; class Chlorophyceae; order Chlamydomonadales; genus Limnomonas; species Limnomonas spitsbergensis. Next base: position 195,988 of record JAYJMM010000031.1, read on the forward strand.
AAATTGTCAAGAGACTACGACAGAGGCTATGAGACACTCCTCCTACTCGCGGCGACTCGGAGAAGCTCACGAGCGACCCGCACCACCCCATCCGCGGGGCACTCCACCCCTCAAAGTCAAGAAAAAACGATGACGCGTCGCCCTCCAAGCCTGGCATCATCCGCGAAAAGGTGGACATGGACAATGCTCCACTGCTCACGGATTCCATTTATTACACGAATTGTTTTGTTGCGCATTTTTTCTAAAAAGTGACGTGTTTCAGTGGCGTGAACCTTGCTTGATTCGAGAGTTGAACCTTGATTCGCGAGTTACAACCTTGTCCTCCAACAAAAACCCACCGGCGTGAAATCTACATCGTGTCAACGGACTGCATTCGGCGTGAAATCTACAACGTGTCAACAGATTGCATCCGGCATGATTGAAGCCACCATCTCCTTGATGCACGATGGTTCTGGTGCAACAGACCCCCCCATCCTTGCCACCTCGGAGTAGGCATCCATGATCAAGTGGACATGGGCCATGCGGACCTTGACATACAACTTTGAGAAGTTGGTGGCTCCGTCGATTATGAACACGTGCTCGTCGTTGTTGGCGACGTGTCTCGCGTAATCTTCCTTCTTCACGAACAACGAACGCATCATCAACGGCTTGTACCTCTTGGAAAGCGCCAAAGTAAGGCAGCCCCTCTCCATCTGAACGACAAGACAAGATGATCAACAACATGTTACGGGTACTTTGCCTTCCCCGGGTCTTAGTTTTCTGACTAAACCCAAGCAACGTCAAATCGAATCTACAGAGTGTGATGCCCTACCCACAGTCTTACCGTCGGTAAGGCGCTCTCATCGCACGCAAAGACGAGGAGGGCTCTGAACGGACGTTGTTCCATGGTGCTCGAGTGATCCGCACACCCCGTCATCATAGCGTGCCCCGATGTGAATTCCTTGACGAGCGACATGTCGACGTGCTTGAAGTCGCGGCCACCGAAAGCGCTCGGGTCGTCGAAAAACGCCAACTTCTTTCCCACGTACTCGAGGACATGGTTTGTGTTGGGCGAAGATTCGTACAATGATTCTCGCTCGGCCACGGCTTTGTACATCCCGAACGCTGCTTCCACCGCACGCATGATCGACGTCTTCAGATTGGAACCGCCACGAAAGTTGGAGAGGACGAGAAAGTGCTTCGCCGCGTTACGGCTTGCGAGGGCCTTGCCCATGACCCTCATGAAGTACTCTCGTTCACTTTCATCCGGGAACGCCTTCCCGTAAAGGTCCGCCAAAAACGCAAAATCTCCCGGGTCTACGAGCTCCTTGGGGACGTAGTCGAATCCGATGGTCTCCGAGATGTAGTCCTCCTTGACGTACGGCCGGAGGACGCCGGCTTTGACCGAGTACATCCCGTTCGAGAATGCAACGTGGCCCTCGGGAACGTTGTTCAATTTGGTCGCGAACCCGACATCCACGAGGTGTGTGATGAAGCTCTTAAGGACTCGGACGGGACCCTCGTAGCTCCCCAAGTACTCCAAGTCGGGGGCTGACAAGGAGCCGTTGTGCGTAGGGTCCGGTGACAGCACAATGTTGCGGATGTGGCAGGCCGCCACGTCGAGCGAACCCAACTCCCAGAGTCCCAGAGTTGACGAGAACACGTATATGTGTTCCTCTGAAATCGCGATTATGTCGGAGAGGATTCCCAATGCCTGCAACACGGGTTTGTACAAGATGTCGGCCTTCCTCCCAGCATAGTCGAATTTGTTCAAGCCTTGCATGTTGTTGCGATGGTGACATATGGATTCCATACCCTTATGTGTATTTTGGGACGACGCGACGAGACACCTTTCGAAAACAATGTAGCGGTGAGACGGTGGTTGTGGAGAGCCATGGGAATGTTCATGAGACGTGAAAAAGTCGCTCCGGGTACTCTCAGCCGGGCCAGCATCATCGAGACCGGGGTCGGGCCGAAGCCACATCATTCGCAAAAGCCGTCCATCAAAAGATTCACAATTGGCGCATGAGTGCACGTGACTTGTGAATGTTGGCAAACATGACGGGCATTGACGGTGAACCTTGGTTCGTCACGGATGTTTACGGGTTCGCCAAGGATGTCGGCGGGGTCACCGCCCGGGTTCGTCACGGATGTCAACGGTTTCGTCACGGCATTGGCCTGGAATCTTTGCCATCCGTCACACACACACCTATGTGGAACCCAGCACATCTCTATAGTCTTCCGCACCCCCCTTTATCTCAACCCTCATCCCGATACCACAACTCGCAGTCCGATACAGCTTTGCCAGACCAAGGTGAAACAGTAAATCTGACCGTGTATTATTTTCGGTACATACGACAGAAGAATAGAATAATGTCCAATTTGCGCAGCTTTGATCGAGCAGCGACAAAACTCATCAATATTGGTCAAGGGTTTCCGTCAGACCGGAGGAAACGTGTAAAAATGTACCCACTCCCGTACCGCGAGTGCGTTGTCTCCATTTGCAACTACCTTGGCAGCATCAGAGGAACTTCCGCCATTGTCAAACCCTCCTCTGCAACCATTTGTAGATGGATGAAAGAAATACTCCCCAAACATGGGAAATCAGGTCCTCGTAAAAATACCATTACCGAACTCATGTTGCTTGCGATCCGGGCTTACATTGCAGAGAACCCTGTGGCCAGGGCTCTTCAAGTACGTCGGTTTTTGTTTGAAAAATATGGAATCCAGGATTTGAGCGAGAACCTGGAGTTCATCGCAAGGAAGAGAGAGTTTGTAAGAGAACTCAACTTGTGTTCAACCCGGGGCGATGTCATCGTTTCGATCGATGAGAGCGGTGCAGACGAAAGGGGGCATCCGCTTTATGGATATGCGAAGAGGGGACAACCTTCCATCGTCTACCATCCACCGGTCAAAGTTTCGAAACATGTCCGTACTTCTCTATTGATGGCTGTCGCATCAGACGGGACGAGGTCTCACATTCTTCGCACAGGTAGTGTTGACAATGAAATATTTGCTGATTTCATATTGGCGATGCCATTTCCCAAGGGCTCTGTCCTACTCATGGACAACCATAGCATGCACGGCACCGAAGCAGTGCAAGTGGCAATGGTGGTCAAAGGATACCATGTCTTGTACACGCCTCCTTACAGCCCAGAGTTCAACCCGATCGAAATGGTGTTTGGGACCATCAAGTCGGAATACTACTCAATACGGTATAATCGTGACTTTGTGTCCGTCGAGAAGGCATTGGAGGACATGATTGTGAAACATGGGACACCTCAAAAGCTGCGAAACTACATTCGGCACGTGACCGACCTTGTGGGAACGCTCTATCAAAAAGCTCAAATTATAGAAGGGCTCGAGGATGCAGCTACCCCACATCCGACTCACTGCATCAACCAACGATGGAATGGTCATAATTCCAGACTACAAACAAATCCATCGCAAACAATTACATAAGGATGTTTCAACATACCCAAAACAAGGACGTTCTTATGCCCACAAACCAATACTTGACCATCGTCACCCAACCGATCACATGACCAGGGGGCAACGAGCCTACACTGTTACAAAATCCGACCTCGTCTCTCGTCTCAGAGCCTCTGGATTGTACCCTTCCGAGTTCGAGGTCACTGAAAAAGCATCCCTACCCCAGCTCCTAGGACACGCCGTGCACTACAACTTGATCACATCTGCCGAGGTCGAGGAGACAGCGCCCAGGGGCGAGACAACTCTGCCATGCTACCTGCGCTCTTTCATCACGAACCGCGCGGACCAAGAACGCATCGATCGCTACGTACAAGTTTCTTCGGATGCCTCGCTGCGGGGAGCGAGGATATTGAATCTCCTGGCGCAAAAAATCTGCGGACCCCGTCTCGTCGGCGCTCGGGTCTCCGGGTATGACGTCCCTGTTTCCCGCCCTCGTTTCGAGGACGGCCCCGACCTCGCAGCCATGCGTCAGTTCGTCTCGTTGTGGGACTACAATCACGGCATCGAGGACTCGACCCTGAAGCACGCATTCATGCCCGAGCGATGGGGTGCTTCTGCAATGCAATCCGTTCGAGAGGTCGTCTCCGAGAGCGCCCCCCTTCTTCCTCGTGCGCCAGAGGGATGGAGGAGCGTCATGCTCCGGGACGGCGTGTCGGCGTGGGACAACGCTTTCAACCGAATGATGACGCGCTACTTCGGGAACGTCAAGGTCCAGGCGATGAAGGGGGTCCAGAAGGCGGCGGCGTCCTATCTATGGGTCGTCCCGCTCCTGGACTCACGAGGGAGGAACAACTTGATCGAGTCGGTCACCAAGAAGCCCCGCCCGACCATCGCCCACGACGAGGACTGGGAGATGGCGATGGCGCTGCGGATCCCGCTGGTCAATTCGGCCTCTGTGTACGCGCCCAAGGACGCTCCTTGGAGCAAGGACGTCTTCCTCATCCACCTGTTCCTGACCCGATTCGGCGTCCGAGAGCGCTCTTACCTGCCGATCGTGGGCCCTGGCCGACACTACACCTACGTCGACAGCAAGATCGCGGCCGGGTTGTTTCCGGTGGCTGCCGAGCGCATGGCGACCTTCGAAAGGCAGGTCCGGAGCTACAAGAGCTTCACCCAAAGCTCAAAGCCGGAGGAGGTTGCGAGGGACACAAGCGAGACGAGCGAGCATCGAGACAAGCGAGCGAAGAAGAAGGTCACTGCAAAGAGGAAGAGGGACGATGGACCGCCGCAAGAGACCCCGCCCGCGACTCCTACACTCGGAGAGCTCATGGACATGACCCCCCAGGCTTTCAACGCCCGTCGGAGAGCATTGATCCGGGCCGTCCGTGAGAAGAACAAGACCAAGGCCAAATCCAAGGCGTTTCTCTCCCCCAAGCAGCGCTCCCGCTTCGTGAGGGCGGCCAAGCATCGTGCCCGGAACGGGTGCGGCAAGATGAACGTCAACACTCGGTTCGACTCCTTCGAGACGGACACGGTCGGCATCCGCCTGATCCTGAAGACCGTGAAGAAGGATTTCGAGAGGTTCATCATCCCGATCACTCAGCACGTCAGCGCGAAGATCGACACCACGGCGAAGAAGCTGCAGCCCCGGACGCACAAGATCAGCAAGAAACAGGCCCAAATCAACTCCATGAACGCAGAGATCGCTCAGCCGGAGGACCCGTCGTTGAGAGGTTGCATCGGCGTGGGGATAGACGAGGGAAGGGCAAAGTTCTTTGTGGCGGCCGTGTCAAAGCGCAGGGGAGCGATGAAGATGAGTGGAGAGAGCGAGAAGTTGCGTAAGGCGGTGCAAGTCGAACGAAACCGGAAGCGCAACGATGCGATCCGGGGGAAGAACGAAGCGATCGAGAGGAGGAATCGCGACTCTTTGCCAGGTACCGTTCAAACTCCGCTCTTGGTCGAGAGAAGACTACCCACCGAAGATCCAGACGCCTCCGACTCGGATGAAGTCTTCGTGTCCGTGGTCCTGACAAGGAACAAGTACAACGCTGTCACCAAGCTCAAGATCCGCAGGAAGTGGGAGAAGAGGAGGGTCGAAGCGTCGCTCGGACTCAAGGAGGCGTACGCGGCCATGTCTCTGGGCAGCTTGCGTTCGTGCGACCCTGATTCGTGGGAGAGGTACTCGACCGCCGAGAATCAGAACATGCTGGTTTTGCGAGCCGACTACTTCGGCGACAAGGAGCGCGAGCTGTGGAGGATGATCGCGTTCCGCAAGAAGAAGTCTTGCCTTGATCGAGCTGTCGGCGACCTGGTTGCGTTAGCGACCCGAGGCGAACCCATTGGTCGCCCCCTAGTCATCGGAATCGGGGACGCCGCGTTCCCACCGAACGGCCCGAGGGGGGAGATCGCGGTCCCCACGTCCAAGCTCGCTACCGCTTACAAGAGAGCATTCGACCGGGAGAGGAGGAAGGGACGCAGGGTGGCGGTGTTTCCAATCAGCGAGAGTTACACCACCAAGGCGTGCTGCGACTGCGGGATGGCTACCGAGGGACCGTTCGTGAAGAGGAGATGGAAAACAAGAGACGGGTTGGAACAGACTGCGAATGGGCGGTCCTGTCGCTTACGATGCTGCACGACGTGCTCACCCATCGGCAAGCTCCGGGATCGGGACGTTCAAGCAGCCAGGAACATGTTCTGGGCGACGATGGCACTAGTTGACGGGGTAGATAGGCCTGCTTACCTTTGCAAGGCGGCTCACCACCCTCCATCTTGACAGTGAATCGTGTTTGAACCATCCCAACGGTTGATTTTCAACCGCATGCCTTTTACGGCTAAACGAGAATACGCATTGCCAGCTGTTTCACCCTAACCTGGCAGAGGTGTATACCACCCCGCACACCCCTATTCGGGGTGCTCTACCGGTGCACCGGTTACTGGGTATATTATTTTGTTATTGTTTTATTTCTTCATGATTTTAAAATTATAGCCAAAAAGGGGGTTTGAGGCTTAAGTATCTGGGTAGGGAGACGGGTAGGGATGTGAACTCGGGTAAAAGGGGGAGACAATGTCCATAGAGGGGTATGTGTCGGTATAGGTAGGTGTTCCTTTGTTCATATATGTATGCGACACATTCCCACCGCAAGTGGGTTTTTGCTTTGTCATCCGTCACACACACATGAGGTTGCGTGAGGTTGCGTGAGGTTGCGTGAGGTTGCGTGAGGTTGCGTGAGGTCGCGTGAGGTCGCGTGAGGTCGCGTGAGGTCGCGTGAGGTCGCGTGAGGTTGTGTGAGGTTGTGTGAGGTTGCGTGAGGTTGCGTGTCGTTCCGTGAGGTTCGCAAAGATTGTGCGAGCTTGCACGAGGTTCCCCAAGATTTCAAGAGGTGGAATGCGACCGCACTGTTTACATCATATTACCTTGCGAGACAGACCCTTGCAAAAAAAAACATGCGATTCTTGTCAAACAACATTGTTCCCGTCAACCGACATTGTCAAGAGACTACGACAGAGGCTATGAGACACTCCTCCTACTCGCGGCGACTCGGAGAAGCTCACGAGCGACCCGCGCCACCCCATCTGTGTGGCTCTCCACCCCATCGCGGACTCGCAACAAATGGACACCGTGTCGAGTACACAACTCGTCCTTAGCCTGGTCCCGTGCGACTTGTTTGAGGAATTCCTCGCGGGTCTTGTGAAACGCGTTGTTCTCGTTGTAGTGTTGCGGGCCGTCATACTCAACCGCTATCATCGAGTCCATGTCGAACATGTCGAGCTCCATTTGGAACCCTGTCTCGGGATTCACGAGCCATCTTGGCTCCGCCTTGGGGAACATCTTGCCCGTGAAGAGCTCGAGCTTTCGACGGAAGTTGCGCTCGGCAGCGGACGACGTGTCTGCCTTGACCAACGTGGGCATTGGCTTCATGCACACCCGATCGTACCCCGCCACCGGGTGGATGACCCCATTGACTGTGGGCCTGAACGCCTTCAACTCACGACCCTTACTTTTCATCACGGCCTTCAAAACGAGCGCCCACTTGCTCTTGCTGTCGAGACCCCGGTCGATCTGGTGTTTGAACTCCCTCCGCCGGCCGTCGCCTCCATCGTACCACTCCCAGAAAAGGGCCGAGAGGTCGATGGCCTTGACCCATGCGTAGTACATCTTGCCCACAAACTCGGGCTTTCGGAGCGGGGTAAAGTCAACAAACGTGTCGATGAACTCCGTCGCCTTGTCGATTCTGGGATCGGCGTCCATCATCAGCGAAGCGACAAGCTCATGGACACACGCCGGCTCGGGCTCCACCGATCCACCGTTAGACGCGACGACGGCGTATGCGTCAATGAATAAATGGGCGTGTGCCATACGGACCTTGACGTACAAGGTCTCGAAGTCCGTAATGTCATCGAGTAGGAACACGTGATCGTCCCCGTTGGCGATGAGCCTTGCGTAATCCCTCTTGGTGACGAACACGGAACGCATGAGCATCCCCTTTGGTCTCTTGACGAACGCCACGTCGGAGCAAGAATCCATCTGTATGAACAAGAAAAATATTACGCATGCAAGTAAAGTGATGGCATCATCGGGAGCATATTACCTTTGGGAGGCCGTCCTGATTGCACGCGAAGACGAGAAGCGAGGTGAATCGGCTTTCCTCCATGGTATTGGCGTGGTTCATGCGGCCACGGATCTTCGCCGTCCCCGAAGTCAAGTCCTTGACCCGCTTCATGTCAAGCCGTTTACCGGCGCAGGTCTCCGATGCACTCGGCTCGTCAAAAAACGCCAACTTCTTCCCCGCGTAGGCAAGGAAGTTTGGGTTTGACGCCGACGACGACGTGTTGGTGCTCTCGTAGAGAAAGTCGCGCTCGGCTATAGCCTTGTAGGTCCCGAAAGCTTCCTCGACGGACCGCATGATCGACGTCTTCAAGTTCGACCCGTCGCGAACATCGGAAAGGATCAGGAAGTATTTCCCGCAGCGTTTGCTCGCAAGGGCCTTCCCCATGACCCTCAAGAAGTACTGCCGTTCCTCCAGCACGGGAAAGGCTTTCGAATAAAAGTCCTCGAGAAAGGCAAAGTCCGCGGGGTCGATGAGCTCCTTTGGGACGTAGTCGTAGCCGATGGTCTCGGACATGTAGTCCTCCCTGACAAAAGACCGGATGCTGTTGGTCTCGGTCGAGTACATGCCGTTTAAGAAAGCGATGTGGCCCTCGGGAACGCGGTTCAATTTCTCGGCGAACCGGAGATCCTCGAACATCGGCAACATGCTCTTGAGGACACGGATGGGACCATCGCAAGTTACGAGGTAGGCTGCATCGGGAGCGGATAGCGTGTCGCGGAAAGTCGGGTCGAGACCAGAAGCTTCATCGCGGATCCGCCATGCCGCCTTGTTGAGCGAACCCGGAACCCAAAGTCCAGTCGTAGCCGAAAAGACGAAGATGCGGTCCTCTGAAACGGCGACGAGGTCAGAGAGGATGCCAGCTTCTTGCAGGATGTACCTGAAGCACGCGTCACCAGTCCTCGGTGCATCGTCGGGGGGTGGGGGGGTGTTGATGGTCACCGTGTTTCCGTTGCCGATGACAGCGAGGTTGAGGTTGAACCGCTCCGATGCGGCAAAGTCGACCGCGTTTTGATGTGCCAGTCGGAGTGTCGCGAGGCATGACTTCTTGATGGTCACTGGCTTTCTCGTCGGCATGTCGGGCCATGAGAGGATCGCAGACGAGTTTGCCGGGAGGTCCATCATGTACATGTTGATGTTGCGATTCGGCGCGGAGAAGAGGGCGAGGTCTCCTTTGGGGCGGGTGACGGTCCACACGAGGTCCCCGCCAATCTCGTTGTGTACGCCGCCAATATCGGATTGAAGAGGGATGCCGGTAGACTTGTGGAGGTACTGCTCCTGGCTGGACGACGGAGTCTTGAAGGAGACTTTCAACGTCTTCAGATCGATGGACAAGACGCACGGGTCCGCGTCGAGGACGAAGTTCCAGACGATGCGGTTGTTGGCAGAGTCGGGAGACATACGGACATCAGTGGGAGCGACAAAAGGGTCAACGAAGGATGACAGTACCATCTCCAATGCATCGACTTGCATGTTGTCGTCGAGGTGTAAGCCGGCGCCGGCACGGCACAGTTCCTCCATGCTGTCCATGGTCATAGCGTCCTCTCGGACCCACCTCCTTATGCTCGCGAGCGTGAAGCCATCCTTGCAATACCCCATGCTCGCCCACTGCGCCTCGCATTCACCAACCACATCATTCGCAAAAGCCGTCTATCAAAGATTCGCAATTGACGCATGTGTGCACGTGACTGTCATACACACACACACCTATGTGGAACCCAGCACATCTCTATAGTCTTCCGCACCCCCCTTTATCTCAACCCTCATCCCGATACCACAGCTCGCAGTCCGATATATCACCCCGCACCCCCCTATTCGGGGTGCTCTACCGGTGCACCGGTTACTGGTATATTTATTTTGTTATTGTTTTTATTTCTTCATGATTTTAAAATTATAGCCAAAAAGGGGGTTTGAGGCTTAAGTATCTGGGTAGGGAGACGGGTAGGGGATGTGAACTCGGGTAAAAGGGGGGAGACAATGTCCATAGAGGGGATATGTGTCGGTATAGGTAGGTGTTCCTTTGTTCATATATGTATGCGAGACATTCCCACCGCAAGTGGGTTTTTGCTTTGTCATCCGTCATACACACACACACCTATGTGGAACCCAGCACATCTCTATAGTCTTCCGCACCCCCCTTTATCTCAACCCTCATCCCGATACCACAGCTCGCAGTCCGATATATCACCCCGCACCCCCCTATTCGGGGTGCTCTACCGGTGCACCGGTTACTGGTATATTTATTTTGTTATTGTTTTTATTTCTTCATGATTTTAAAATTATAGCCAAAAAGGGGGTTTGAGGCTTAAGTATCTGGGTAGGGAGACGGGTAGGGGATGTGAACTCGGGTAAAAGGGGGGAGACAATGTCCATAGAGGGGGTATGTGTCGGTATAGGTAGGTGTTCCTTTGTTCATATATGTATGCGAGACATTCCCACCGCAAGTGGGTTTTTGCTTTGTCATCCGTCATACACACACACACCTATGTGGAACCCAGCACATCTCTATAGTCTTCCGCACCCCCCTTTATCTCAACCCTCATCCCGATACCACAGCTCGCAGTCCGATATATCACCCCGCACCCCCCTATTCGGGGTGCTCTACCGGTGCACCGGTTACTGGTATATTTATTTTGTTATTGTTTTTATTTCTTCATGATTTTAAAATTATAGCCAAAAAGGGGGTTTGAGGCTTAAGTATCTGGGTAGGGAGACGGGTAGGGGATGTGAACTCGGGTAAAAGGGGGGAGACAATGTCCATAGAGGGGGTATGTGTCGGTATAGGTAGGTGTTCCTTTGTTCATATATGTATGCGAGACATTCCCACCGCAAGTGGGTTTTTGCTTTGTCATCCGTCATACACACACACACCTATGTGGAACCCAGCACATCTCTATAGTCTTCCGCACCCCCCTTTATCTCAACCCTCATCCCGATACCACAGCTCGCAGTCCGATATATCACCCCGCACCCCCCTATTCGGGGTGCTCTACCGGTGCACCGGTTACTGGTATATTTATTTTGTTATTGTTTTTATTTCTTCATGATTTTAAAATTATAGCCAAAAAGGGGGTTTGAGGCTTAAGTATCTGGGTAGGGAGACGGGTAGGGGATGTGAACTCGGGTAAAAGGGGGGAGACAATGTCCATAGAGGGGGTATGTGTCGGTATAGGTAGGTGTTCCTTTGTTCATATATGTATGCGAGACATTCCCACCGCAAGTGGGTTTTTGCTTTGTCATCCGTCATACACACACACACCTATGTGGAACCCAGCACATCTCTATAGTCTTCCGCACCCCCCTTTATCTCAACCCTCATCCCGATACCACAGCTCGCAGTCCGATATATCACCCCGCACCCCCCTATTCGGGGTGCTCTACCGGTGCACCGGTTACTGGTATATTTATTTTGTTATTGTTTTTATTTCTTCATGATTTTAAAATTATAGCCAAAAAGGGGGTTTGAGGCTTAAGTATCTGGGTAGGGAGACGGGTAGGGGATGTGAACTCGGGTAAAAAGGGGGAGACAATGTCCATAGAGGGGGTATGTGTCGGTATAGGTAGGTGTTCCTTTGTTCATATATGTATGCGAGACATCCATGTCACACCGATCGATGGACTTACACCTCTGCCAGGTTAGGGTGAAACAGCTGGCAATGCGTATTCTCGTTTAGCCGTAAAAGGCATGCGGCTGAAAATCAACCGTTGGGATGGTTCAAACACGATTCACTGTCAAGATGGAGGGTGGTGAGCCGCCTTGCAAAGGTAAGCAGGCCTATCTACCCCGTCAACTAGTGCCATCGTCGCCCAGAACATGTTCCTGGCTGCTTGAACGTCCCGATCCCGGAGCTTGCCGATGGGTGAGCACGTCGTGCAGCATCGTAAGCGACAGGACCGCCCATTCGCAGTCTGTTCCAACCCGTCTCTTGTTTTCCATCTCCTCTTCACGAACGGTCCCTCGGTAGCCATCCCGCAGTCGCAGCACGCCTTGGTGGTGTAACTCTCGCTGATTGGAAACACCGCCACCCTGCGTCCCTTCCTCCTCTCCCGGTCGAATGCTCTCTTGTAAGCGGTAGCGAGCTTGGACGTGGGGACCGCGATCTCCCCCCTCGGGCCGTTCGGCGGGAACGCGGCGTCCCCGATTCCGATGACTAGGGGGCGACCAATGGGTTCGCCTCGGGTCGCCAACGCAACCAAGCCGCCGACAGCTCGATCAAGGCAAGACTTCTTCTTGCGGAACGCGATCATCCTCCACAGCTCGCGCTCCTTGTCTCCGAAGTAGTCGGCTCGCAAAACCAGCATGTTCTGATTCTCGGCGATCGAGTACCTCTCCCACGAATCAGGGTCGCACGAGCGCAAGCTGCCCAGAGACATGGCCGCGTACGCCTCCTTGAGTCCGAGCGACGCGTCAACCCTCCTCTTCTCCCACTTCCTGCGGATCTTGAGCTTGGTGACCGCGTTGTACTTGTTCCTTGTCAGGACCACGGACACGAAGACTTCATCCGAGTCGGAGGCGTCTGGATCTTCGGTGGGTAGTCTTCTCTCGACCAAGAGCGGAGTTGGAATGGTACCTGGCAAAGAGTCGCGATTCCTCCTCTCGATCGCTTCGTTCTTCCCCCGGATCGCATCGTTGCGCTTCCGGTTTCGTTCGACTTGCACCGCCTTACGCAACTTCTCGCTCTCTCCACTCATCTTCATCGCTCCCCTGCGCTTTGACACGGCCGCCACAAAGAACTTTGCCCTTCCCTCGTCTATCCCCACGCCGATGCAACCTCTCAACGACGGGTCCTCCGGCTGAGCGATCTCTGCGTTCATGGAGTTGATTTGGGCCTGTTTCTTGCTGATCTTGTGCGTCCGGGGCTGCAGCTTCTTCGCCGTGGTGTCGATCTTCGCGCTGACGTGCTGAGTGATCGGGATGATGAACCTCTCGAAATCCTTCTTCACGGTCTTCAGGATCAGGCGGATGCCGACCGTGTCCGTCTCGAAGGAGTCGAACCGAGTGTTGACGTTCATCTTGCCGCACCCGTTCCGGGCACGATGCTTGGCCGCCCTCACGAAGCGGGAGCGCTGCTTGGGGGAGAGAAACGCCTTGGATTTGGCCTTGGTCTTGTTCTTCTCACGGACGGCCCGGATCAATGCTCTCCGACGGGCGTTGAAAGCCTGGGGGGTCATGTCCATGAGCTCTCCGAGTGTAGGAGTCGCGGGCGGGGTATCTTGCGGCGGTCCATCGTCCCTCTTCCTCTTTGCAGTGACCTTCTTCTTCGCTCGCTTGTCTCGATGCTCGCTCGTCTCGCTCGTGTCCCTCGCAACCTCCTCCGGCTTTGAGCTTTGGGTGAAGCTCTTGTAGCTCCGGACCTGCCTTTCGAAGGTCGCCATGCGCTCGGCAGCCACCGGAAACAACCCGGCCGCGATCTTGCTGTCGACGTAGGTGTAGTGTCGGCCAGGGCCCACGATCGGCAGGTAAGAGCGCTCTCGGACGCCGAATCGGGTCAGGAACAGGTGGATGAGGAAGACGTCCTTGCTCCAAGGAGCGTCCTTGGGCGCGTACACAGAGGCCGAATTGACCAGCGGGATCCGCAGCGCCATCGCCATCTCCCAGTCCTCGTCGTGGGCGATGGTCGGGCGGGGCTTCTTGGTGACCGACTCGATCAAGTTGTTCCTCCCTCGTGAGTCCAGGAGCGGGACGACCCATAGATAGGACGCCGCCGCCTTCTGGACCCCCTTCATCGCCTGGACCTTGACGTTCCCGAAGTAGCGCGTCATCATTCGGTTGAAAGCGTTGTCCCACGCCGACACGCCGTCCCGGAGCATGACGCTCCTCCATCCCTCTGGCGCACGAGGAAGAAGGGGGGCGCTCTCGGAGACGACCTCTTGAACGGATTGCATTGCAGAAGCACCCCATCGCTCGGGCATGAATGCGTGCTTCAGGGTCGAGTCCTCGATGCCGTGATTGTAGTCCCACAACGAGACGAACTGACGCATGGCTGCGAGGTCGGGTCCGTCCTCGAAACGAGGGCGGAAAACAGGGACGTCATACCCGGAGACCCGAGCGCCGACGAGACGGGGTCCGCAGATTTTTTGCGCCAGGAGATTCAATATCCTCGCTCCCCGCAGCGAGGCATCCGAAGAAACTTGTACGTAGCGATCTATGCGTTCTTGGTCCGCGCGGTTCGTGATGAAAGAGTGCAGGTAGCATGGCAGAGTTGTCTCGCCCCTCGGCGCTGTCTCCTCGACCTCGGCAGATGTGATCAAGTTGTAGTGCACGGCGTGTCCTAGGAGCTGGGGTAGGGATGCTTTTTCAGTGACCTCGAACTCGGAAGGGTACAATCCAGAGGCTCTGAGACGAGAGACGAGGTCGGATTTTGTAACAGTGTAGGCTCGTTGCCCCCTGGTCATGTGATCGGTTGGGTGACGATGGTCAAGTATTGGTTTGTGGGCATAAGAACGTCCTTGTTTTGGGTATGTTGAAACATCCTTATGTAATTGTTTGCGATGGATTTGTTTGTAGTCTGGAATTATGACCGTTCCATCGTTGGTTGATGCAGTGAGTCGGATGTGGGGGTAGCTGCATCCTCGAGCCCTTCTATAATTTGAGCTTTTTGATAGAGCGTTCCCACAAGGTCGGTCACGTGCCGAATGTAGTTTCGCAGTTTTTGAGGTGTCCCATGTTTCACAATCATGTCCTCCAATGCCTTCTCGACGGACACAAAGTCACGATTATACCGTATTGAGTAGTATTCCGACTTGATGGTCCCAAACACCATTTCGATCGGGTTGAACTCTGGGTTGTAAGGAGGCGTGTACAAGACATGGTATCCTTTGACCACCATTGCCACTTGCACTGCTTCGGTGCCGTGCATGCTATGGTTGTCCATGAGTAGGACAGAGCCCTTGGGAAATGGCATCGCCAATATGAAATCAGCAAATATTTCATTGTCAACACTACCTGTGCGAAGAATGTGAGACCTCGTCCCGTCTGATGCGACAGCCATCAATAGAGAAGTACGGACATGTTTCGAAACTTTGACCGGTGGATGGTAGACGATGGAAGGTTGTCCCCTCTTCGCATATCCATAAAGCGGATGCCCCCTTTCGTCTGCACCGCTCTCATCGATCGAAACGATGACATCGCCCCGGGTTGAACACAAGTTGAGTTCTCTTACAAACTCTCTCTTCCTTGCGATGAACTCCAGGTTCTCGCTCAAATCCGGACCGCGTTTTCTTGTTCTTTTGAACGAAAACCCCAGGCGTTTTGACAGTGCAACTTGAACGAGTTGCCTTGAGACCTGGATTCCATATTTTTCAAACAAAAACCGACGTACTTGAAGAGCCCTGGCCACAGGGTTCTCTGCAATGTAAGCCCGGATCGCAAGCAACATGAGTTCGGTAATGGTATTTTTACGAGGACCTGATTTCCCATGTTTGGGGAGTATTTCTTTCATCCATCTACAAATGGTTGCAGAGGAGGGTTTGACAATGGCGGAAGTTCCTCTGATGCTGCCAAGGTAGTTGCAAATGGAGACAACGCACTCGCGGTACGGGAGTGGGTACATTTTTACACGTTCCCTCCGGTCTGAAGGAAACCCTTGACCAATATTGATGAGTTTTGTCGCTGCTGGATCAAAGCTGCGCAAATTGGACATTATTCTATTCTTCTGTCGTATGTACCGAAAATAATACACGGTCAGATTTACTGTTTCACCTTGGTCTGGCAAAGCTGTATCAACTTTTTTCATGTTATTACTTCCCATTACAGATCGGTGCCATCAAGACATCGGTGCCATCAAGACATCGGTGCCATCATGAGATCAATGTATAAATGTTTTCCTTACAAATACATTGCGCGACGGGCGATTCCATGACCAAAACAATATAGGTGTCAAGTCATATGACCGACTCACGAGTCTTCGGTGTCTCACAGAATATTCACAAATTATCCAATCAAGAGACCCCCCCCTCCTCCTCCTGAAACTGGTTGACAAAAGCCACTCTATCGAACCCCGTGACTTCGTGCTGCTTGCCGTCAATCAATGGCTTGAACCTCTTGTAATCCCTGCCCTTTTTCTTCATAATGAGCTTGAGAATCGAAAACCATTCTTTCTTGCCGTCCATCTTGCCGTTGATCTGAGCGCGGAAATCGCTCTGGTGACCCAGACCGACGTACCACTCATTCCAGAACCGGGAGAAGAGATCCTTTCCGCTGATCCACGCGAAATACGTGCAACCCGCAAACTGCGGAGTCCTCTCCGGCCGGAAGTTGATGAACTCATCGATGAACTCGGTAGCCTTGTCGATACGAGGATCCGCGTCTTCGAGGATGGAATCGAGCATTTCTCTCGAACCCGGCGGGTCAGGACCAATGTCGTCGCCGAGGGCAAGGACGTCCGCATACGAGTCGAGGAACATGTACACGTGTGCCATCCGGACCTTGTTGTACAGGCGCTTGAAGTTGGTGGAAGTGTCGAGCAGGAACACGTGTTCATCGCCATTTGCAATTCGGATGTCGTATTCCGGCTTCTTCACGAACAAGGAACGAGCCATGGCGATTTTCATCCGCTCGACGACGACAATGTTGGATGCATTGATCTTTGGAAAGTTGCCCTCGTTGCAAGCGAGCACCATCAAGGTGCTGAAATCATGCTCATCCATGACGTTCGAGTGGTTGAAACGGCCGCGAATTACCGACGAACCAGAAGACAGGTCCTTGAGCCTCATCATGTCCAAGCGGCGAGCCGAGTGGCCGTCGGAGGAGCTCGGCTCGTCAAAGAACGCAAGCTTCTTCCCGGCATACGCCAAAAAGTTGGGGTTTGAGGACGAGGACGACGTGCTCGATGATTCGTAGAGGAAATCCCGCTCGGCCACCGCCTTGTAGCGACCGAACGCCGCCTCAACGCTCCTCATGATTGACGTCTTCAGGTTGGACCCATCGCGTGTGTCGGAGAGGACGAGAAAGTACTTTCCGGGTCGGGGGGAGAACAGCGCCTTGGCTATGATGCGCTTGAAGTATTCGCGCTCCTCCAATACCGGAAACGCCTTTGCGTAAAAGTCTTCGAGGAAGGCAAAGTCCTCACGCGGCACCAACTCACGGGGGACGAACGGGTACCCGATGGTCTCCGAGATATAGTCCGCCCTCTCGAACGGGCGGAGCGTACCGGTCAATCCCGAGAACATCCCGTTGTCGAATGCGATGCATCCGTCCGGGAGGACGTTCAGTTTCGACGCGAAGCAAGGGTCGTATATGTGCTCCATGATGCTCTTGAGCACACGCACAGGCCCGTCGCAGCTGCCGAGGTACATGGCGTCGGCATCGCAAAGCGACTCGCGGAATGTGGTGTCTTTTGAAAAAACGCTGTCACGGATATGACAGGCCGCGCGGTTGATCGGCTTGCCGTTCCAAATGCCGGTCGCGCTGGCAAACACGTAGAAGCGCTCGTCGCTGACGGCAACAATGTCGGCAAGAATGCCGGCCCTCTCGAAGATGTGTCTGAACTCGACGTCCACTGTCTTGGGAGCGTCGGGTGCAGGCTGGTTGACGATGAGAATGTTGTTGTTGTTGCCGATGACAGCGAGGTTCAGGTTGAACCGTTCCGAGGCGGCAGAATCGACCGCTTTTTGATGCGCCAAGCGGAGCGTGGAGAGGCACGATTTCTTCAGGGTCACCAATTTCCTCGTCGGTGTGTCGGGCCAAGAGAGAAATGCTGAGGTGTTGGTGGGGGTGTCCATTAGGTACATGTCGATGTTGTGATTTGGGGCAGAGAAGCGGGCATAGTCGTTTTTGGGGCGCGTGACGGTCCAGACAAGGTCCTTGTCAATCTCGCCGTGCACGCCCCTGATGTCGGTTTGAAGAGGGATACCAGTAGACTCGTGGAGGTAGCGCTCCTGGCTGGATGACGGAGTCTTGAAGGAGACTTTCAACGTCTTCAGATCGATGGACAAGACGCACGGGTCCGCGTCGAGGACGAAGTTCCAGACGATGCGGTTGTTGGCAGAGTCGGGAGACATACGGACATCGGTGGGAGCGACAAAAGGGTCGACGAAGGATGACAGTACCATCTCCAATGCATCGACTTGCATGTCATCGTCGAGGTGTAAGCCGGCGCCGGCACGGCACAGTTCCTCCATGCTATCCATGGTCATAGCGTCCTCTCGGACCCCACCTCCTTATGCTCGCGAGCGTGAAGCCGTCCTCGCGATACCCCATGCTCGCCCACTGCGCCTCGCATTCACCAACCTTGAACTTCTCGCTCGTCGAGCTCCACGAGATCCACAGAGGCAGCGTCTCAGGAGACAGGTTGAACAGAGCGAATCCGACGTGCATCCACATGGCCCGGTCGTCGGCGCGAGATGGTGACAGAGCGCTCAAGAGGTCGGCGAGCATGTGCAAGTTGGGCACGTCGTCCGAAGACCGGATGTCCGATACATGCGGGGCGGTAGAGGAGAAGGCGGATGAACGAGGTACTGTGGAGACGGAGGAGGCGTGGGTGGTGGTGGGGTTCTTGAAATGGCTGGTGATGAACGCATGGACTTCCAGCGGCATCAACAGCGGAGGGCAGAGATTGAATGACCCCGTGACAAACCGCTTGCCCTCGGACGGGTAGACGGAGAGCGCCCCGCCGGTCAAGACGCCGTTGTTGCACGATGTCGTCACAGTTTTGATGTCGATCGGGTAGGCACCCTTCTCGCCGGCAAACGCCTTCAACTCGATGGCATCCAACGGCAACGCGAACATCTGGCCGGCCTTGTCCGAGAGCTTGGACAGCGAGGGATCCGCACGGAAGAAGAAATGGCAGCCTTTTCGCGTGTCTTGCCTTGGCGCACTCTTCAGGACGGGGAAGGCATCTACCAAAAGATTCACCAACGCGGGGTTGTCGACGTCGAGGACCACGAGTTGCGGCTGGCCGGGACTGTGTCTGATGAGCAGTAGGGCTCCCTTGGAGCTGTGGTGGATCCCCTCGGATGACCACTTTTCTTGCAACTCGGTGGTGGGAACTCCAGCATGTTTCCACAAAGGAACTTTTTTCTGCGACGGGTCCGCGTTGTGCGCGTTGACCAATGACGGGACGAGGGTGACGTCCGGGAACTCGAAACCGGAGGTACATGGTGAGGTCCTTGAGGACGGACGCGGCGAGTGAGTTCTTGTCAATGTGACACGGAACGAGGTCGACCATGTCGTGGTCATGTGTCAGTGTTACGCGCGTGTCAGACAAGCCGAAATGGACGAGCGCTTCGTTGATGTGACCGAGGAGATGATCGCAACAACCGACGTGTTTTTCCATGACCACGATGTCGAGGGTCAATGAGTCGGGGGACAGCGCGTAGTCAATGCCAGGTCGGTGGCAAGTCGAGGGGAAGATGTTTTGATGACTGCCATGGATTGTTGTGACGTTGCGGAGAGAAAGGTTACGACTTTCGTCATCGTGGGTGGGTAGTTGTCAATGTCGGTGGGAGAGGGAGGTGGGAGGAGTAGAGATGGAGGGAGAGGTTGCAGTCGGTGTAGGTGGGGAGATGGAGGGTAAGAGGTTGTCAATGAAGCTTCCGTAGTCACCCTGGCAAAAACAAAAACAATGGCAAAGACTCAGCCTTGGCAAACAATGACATGTTAGTTTTGCTATCTCAACATCATATTACATGGCCTCAAAGTTTGCAGTTGGTGAGTTAAAAATCACCTTGTTCAATGGATGAAACGGGTTTGCTCTTGTGATGTCGAACAATAATATGATGAAGGTCACGACGATGGTGATGAGGACGGACGTTGGTCGTTGATGGTAGATTTTGAAGGCAAGGAAGGACGAGGGCAAGAGTGGATTGTCAGTCAAGTGGTAAACGGGAATGCATATGAACGGGGTGGAACACCACAAAAGCATGCACACAAATGCGTCAAAAGCGCCATTGATCTGCCTCCCCGAGGTGCTCGCGACGTGGGATAATCGATGCGGATAATGCGGCGTCCCATTTGGGGCGATTCGACCGGATCCCCTCCTGTCTCATCACTGGCCTCTCCGCAAGGGTTCTGTCGTTTGCAAAACGGGTAATGCAGGTTGCCATGACAAATGCGAGGAAGCTCCGGGTACTCTCAGCCGGGCCAGCATCATCGAGACCGGGGTCGGGCCGAAGCCACATCATTCGCAAAAGCCGTCTATCAAAGATTCGCAATTGACGCATGTGTGCGCGTGACTTGTGAATGTTGGCAAACATGACGGGGCATTGACGGTGAAAACAAATCACCTTGATGACGAGATGTCGACGTTGGCTCGTTTACGTTGACATGGAGTGAAGTGGATCTTGGGATATTTTTGGAGTGGGGTTGGGAGATTGTTGAAATTCGTATGGATGATGTTCCCTTATGTCTTTTTACAAGTGAACGAAGGAAATTAGGGGTCGCTAATTTCGGTCGATTCTCTTCTTCTGAATTTTCAACGTTTCAAGTACCTCGGTGGGAGGGCATACAAGCATGTAAAAGGTCACATGTTCAACCCCGGGTTCGTCACGGATGTTTACGGGTTCATCCCGATGCGTGAGGATGCGTGAGGTTCCCCAAGATTGCGCGAGGTGGAAGACCTTGCAAATTGTTCCCGTCAACCGACATTGTCAAGAGACTACGACAGAGGCTATGAGACACTCCTCCTACTCGCGGTGACTCGGAGAAGCTCACGAGCGACGCGCGCCACCCCATCTTCGTGGCTCTCCACCCCATCGCGGACTCGCAACAAAAGAACGCCATGTCGGGCACACAACTCGTCCTTAGCCTTGTCCCGTGCCTTGTCCCATGCTGGCGGCGATTCAGAATGTGTGTTGACGGATCATGGACGTTTATATATATGAGTCGTTCCGAGTCGTTCCAGGGTTATATATATTTTGGGTCCTCGGAGGGAGACAACATACCCAACCCAACGTGAGGATGGCGGGATTGTCACGGGATCATTACCCTAGAATGGGAGAATACACAAAACGTTGCGAACCCGCTGTATGATGAGCTACCCAGTCCCCATCCTTCTCCAACGCCTCCTGCGCCAGCGCGTCTTCCACGTCCTCCTCCGCCATCACCGCGCCCTCGCACGCGGCCACGTGTTGTCCCGTCTTGTGGCACAGCATCGCCCCCGACTGCGGCGGCTGCAGGTGGTAGGCGCCGCTGTTGAAGAACACTGCCAACAGCCCCCCCACATCCGAGGTCTTGAGCATCTCGCTGGTGAAGCCCGGCGCCCCCACCACCCCAAACACCTGATCGGCGGCTGCCAGCCTCGCCCATGAGCTGCACAGCTCCTTGTCATGAAACGTGGCGCCACTGTGCGGCAGCCGCCCCGAGTCGCACAGCTGCATGAACTGCAGCGTGCGTTGAATGCGGGGGGGCATGCCCGTGATGTGCTTGTTCTCCAGGTTGTTCTTGGCCTCCACCAAGTACAGGTGCTTCAGCGCAGGCACGAACAGCACGCCGTCCCACTCCACGTCGTGCTCGTAGTCGGGGAGAAACTTCGGCAGCGTATGCCTGCACCGCGGCAGCTCGAACACCTCGCAACCATCCGCCTTCAGATGCACACGTAGCAGGCTGGTCACAAGCACCTCGTATGAGTCGCTTTGAGACTTATGGTGGCTGTACAACGACTGGCACCCCTTGTTCAGCTTGTCAATCCTCGCCGTGAGCTCAGCGTCCTTGCGCCGCTGAGCAGCAGCCTCCTGCACGGTTGTGCGCCTCTGCGCCTCCTGCTCGGCAGCCTGCCTCTGCGCCCCCTGCTCTGCAATGCGCCGTCGCGCCTCCTGCTCGGCAGCCCGCCTCTCCGCCTCCTGCTCGGCAATGCGCCGTCGCTCCTCCTGCTCGTGCAGCTCCTGCACGCGCTGCAGGCTGGCCGCTGTTGCTTGCAGGCTGCCCTGCACCTGGGCTAGCGCCTCGGCCAGCTCGACTGTGCGCCCCTGCAGGAACGCGCCCGCATGCAGCGAGTCCTGTTTGCGCCCCGCCTCGTCGACTGAGAATGCCAGGCGGTGGCTCTTGATCAGCTCCAGGTTGCTGAATTGCTCCATGAGGTCCCTGCATGTCTCGTAGAAGCCAATTTTAGTGCAATGGACGCACACACGCGCCGCCGGGTGCTGCTGCAGCCATGCTGTGAGCGCTGGCAGTGACAGCGCCGTGAGGCGACTCCCCGACAAGTCGAGGAAGTGCTCGCCGTGAGTGTGTATGGGCTCCGCGTTTTTCTTCATCGTTTTGTTCTGCCCCCCCATCTGAAGAGCCGCAGGCAGCACGATGGGTTTACCGCAGTTCAGCTGGTGCCCTCCTCATTGGTTAATGACGCTCATCTGCGGCGTGATCGGGATTGCCGCGATCTTTTACGTCAAGCAGCAGTCCGCAGCTGCGCATCTGATTATGGAGAGTGCCGCCGTGACCAATGCGGCTGCCGCCGCTGAGGTGCGCGCAGCCCACGCCAAGGTTGCCGCCGCCGAGACCGCCGCCGCCGACGAGGTGCGTGCAGCCCACGCCAAGGTTGCCGCCGCCGAGACCGCCGCCGCCGCTGAGGTGCGCACAGCCCACGCCGCGGCTGCCGCCTCCGCGGCAGCCAAGGACGTTGCCGAGGCCGAGCTCAGATGTGAGCTCAGATCATTCACGGCTACCGAGGTCTCTACCCTGTCACCTGCTTCCCGTGATGAGTTCATGCATCTGTGTGCTAAGTACGGTGTGCGCCTGCCTCTGCCAGACGATGATCCCGATCCGCTCTCGCAGGTCCCCCCTGGTGACCACAATGTCCCCCCGAAGCCTCCTGCACACGAGATGGCCGAGCGTGTGAGGGAGCTGGAGGCGGATCGTCGCTCCGAGTGATTTAGCCTTTCATGTAACACCGCATATAACTAACTACAAAAGGAGTTTCATCGAGTTGATCTATCTACCAGGTTCAGTTACGATCCGGTAAATTCTCGAGCAGAAAAATCTTTGTTCATTCGTACAATTTGGGTCATGCGCTTTTCGCGCCTCATCCGCTGGTAGAAGCGGAGAGTGGTAATGTAATGCTCGGTTGGTCACTGCCCGGAGACTTCTTCTTCTTCCGCCTATACGGCTCCGGTAGCGTTGACCCTTCGACGTTGTTGGCCATCCAAATAACGCCGATCCCGAGGCATCCACAGTAGTCCCGATCTACGATGATTCTGTGTTCAACATCTGGGCAGATGCGTAGACCACGGGTGTACTTGCATTTCAACTTCAATTCCTCTCGCTCGACCTTCTTCGATGCTTTGTCCTCCTTGCTCTCGCCAGAGTCTCCATCGAGCGTCCACTTGATCTTGGTTCGGAACTTGACCTTCTTCATCTCTCGGAGGATCTTGTTGTCGGTGTGCCGCTTCATCGCACGCTTGCCGTCAAGCCCAACCACGTACCCTGCTCGAACTCTCGCCGCAAAGCTTTTTGGCTTGGGCCTCGCGGCTTGTTTGCTCTCTCCCCTGAAGCGAGGTGCCAAGTTGTCGGCGTGTGGTGGAAAGCACGAGGTCTTGCTCGTCCTGAACTCGGAGCTTACGACGACAGTCCATCCAGGGATCTGAGAGGCAATCTTGAACGGCGTTGAAGTTGGCACCGCCGGGGATCCTTTGCCGCTGGAGGCGAACTTGGCAGACCCCCATACCACGACCGCCTCCTTCAGCTTGGTCAACTTGAAAAGGCTGCGCTTGACGTCGGAGAAGAATTTGAACAAGACTCGATCCTTGGCGACCCTCGTTCGGCGCCTCCCGGTCGCAGCCTTCTTGGACAGCCTCTCATCTCTGTGCCTCCTCGAGCCTTCGCCTTCGTCAATCTTGGCGGCCATGTACGCCTTGATCTTCTGGACATCACCCGTCCGCAGAGACGTACCTGACAAAGAGTCGTAAAGCCTTTTGACGGCCGCGTCGTTGCGTAGTCTTCGGAGGCGGATGCATCTCGACCTGACCAAGGAAGTCTCGTTGTAGTACCTCTTGCGCGTCATCTTGAAAATCAAGGGCTTCTGACGAATCCTCCCCGAAGCTGTCTTCACCTCCACCATCATTGGTTTACCTTCGTGCAAGACTGTCAGGGTCGCTATCGTGACCACACCCGGATCGACGAGCAAGAGGAGATCGGGGGGCTTCTCCAGCTTGTTCTCCTTCTTGGGGCCCTCCTCCTCCTCTTCGACCTTCTTTCGCTGTGTTGGCTCACCCAAAACCTTCTCCACATTCTTCTTCTTCTTCTTCTTCGAGTCCTCCCCGGCCGCAGAGCTCTCGTGAACTGGGCGTAAAAGCTCGACGAGCCGTCCGTCACGACTGTCCCTGTGAAGGCGTACTTGCCTCCTTCGACGTAGTCCTTGCCGAAGAGCCCCAAGAAAGTAGGGGCGAAGACGTTTGTGACAATTTCCACCGCGATCGGGTCTTGTGCGTCCTCCTCGTCCTCCTCTTCCTCCTCGTCGCCGACGTCTCGGCCCACACCAACGACCGGAATGGGTTTGTAGATGTCCATGAGCGTGACCATTGTGGTAGCGTCGAGCGTCACAAAGCGACGGTCTTCCGAGTTGAGGGGCACGAAGCGGATCCCCCTCGCGAAGCCCCGCTTGATCTTGGGCTTCTCCGCCGACGGTCGCGCTGCAAACTCCTCGTCGATCTTCCTCGAGAGTTCCATAGAGACCGCAGCCACCCCGTCCACGTGCTTGGCTGCTGCCAGGCAGAAGCGGATGGACTTCTCGACGTTCTTCTTGAGCCAACCCGGCCCGAGCTTTTCGGCTTCGCCAATACCCAACATCACGCGGATACTCTCCAGCACCTCCAGCTGGCGAGGGTGCATGACGCGCTTGTCGAACGTCGGATCCCCTAGCGCCATCACGATGTTCTGGAGCGGTTGGTGACCGACCTCCTTTTTGGTGGGGAGGCAGGGGGCATCGGCGTCCTCCTCGTCCGTAGTCTTGGAGCGGACGTACGGGTCGAACAACATCGTCGACGCGACTTTCCGAATCCGAGCAACGACCGTCTCGTGGTTGACGAAATGTCGATTGAATGCCACCTTGTAGGTCTTCGCAGCATGTGTGATGACATTGCCCGTAGTGTCGTTGGGACGGGGCAGATCAGGGAAGAGTCGTTTGTTCATGTTGAGCGTCTCGAGGATGACCGCTTCCTTCTTGTCCGAGCTTGAGCCGGGAGTGCCCACCACAAAGCACCGACGGATGAAGTTCGAGATGTCCTTCTGAAGGCGGAGCGCTGGAAATGGTAACCCTTCCTCGATGAGGCGGTACAGGACGAGCCAGACGAGGAAGCCCCGCTGGCTGATGAGGTCGGACATCTTGACGACGATGTCGGATATCGATTCCTTGAGCTTGTCGGCGTTTGCAATGCCCCTGAACGCTTTCGAAAACGTCGCTCCCCTCGTCACACGCGAGAGCTCTTTGCCTCCTGCGCCTTGTCTGCCTTGTCTTGTCGGAGTACCCGGGCTCGAGATTCGTTGTTCGTCACAAGGCCTCGCTCGAGCAACGCACCCAACATCTCTTTCCGTTTGTTCGGCTGTTTGACTCTACCGATCTGCAAAAAGAATGAAAAATATCTGGTCGCGAATGTTTTCAGGTGCGTAGAGAGCACAAACAATACTTGTGCGAGGAATTGGGCAGCTAATATCACCTCGCAAGTCTTGTCTCGAGCGTTCCAACGTTGCACAAGCTCGTCCATAGTCAGGTACTTTGGGCGCGGTGCGTTTGCCTGGCGAGCAGAGACAACATTGAGGTAGACTGCCATCTTCATGAGAGAGTCGCGTGATTGGTTGCCGGGAGCGAGCTCGCCGGTGTGTTCCTCTAGCAACTTGACGAGCTCCTCCTCATCGAGCCATTCATCGTTGGTTTCGAGCGCGACGGGTTCCTCTCGGGGCTTGCAATTGTTGACGGTATCGAACCAGCTCGCTGCGCCAAGTTTCTTCGGAGGAGGGGGTAGATCAGCTTCTTGGCGAGATACGAGACGGAGGCGAACTGCTATGTCGCAGAGGATGGACCTCGGTATCGGTGTCTTTTTAGGTGGGCGTCTCTTCTTGATGTGTGCGGCGATGGCTTTGAAGAGGAAGTCATCCGAAGGGAAGCCGATACTCCTCACAGGATTGTCTGATGCTTTGAAGTTGTTTGCGAATTCAATCCATGCATCAACCTTTGGGTCTCCACTGCCGCTTGACCCAGAGGCGGCAGTCATTCTTGTCTTGAAAGAGAATGATGAGGATTCCTTATGGTATGAACATACATAAAATATATATTACTCGTATGAGAAATGGATCGTCGCGACAAACTCTTCATAGAACGAATGGCTGTGCTGATCTCCGAACGTGAAATCCATCTTTACGAGACAAATGTCATCAAGATGCGATCAAAAGCTCGGAGAATTGAAAACCAGCAAGTACTCGAACTTGTATTCTTTTTGGCGAGGACCGGAATTGCTTGGAAAGACCTAGAAACTTTGAAAACATCCGTACACTACCAAACGATTTACAAACGGTTCCAAAAATGGACCAAGTATGAGATCTTCCATTTTGCGTGGGTACAATTGTTGAATCGATATAGTGCCTCTCGGTTGTCAAAAAATGCAAAACATTTCACAAATTTGTACATTGATACGACAATGATAAAAAATATAGGAGGAAAAGATTGCACAGGAAACAATCCTACTGATCGAGGTAGAAAAGGTACAAAAGTATCCGTCATTATAGACCAAAACAAAATTGTGGTTTCTGAACCCCAGTTCTTTCAAGCAAATCGGCATGATGTCAAGACGATCGAGCAAAGTGTTGCACATATTTCGACAACGTTGAGGACTGACAACAGAAGAACATTGAAGCTTGCTGGGGACAAGGCGTATCGAGCAAAAAAAATTGCAAAATCGCTTTTTCTTGAAAGAAAAATACGTTTAGTCGCTGAAGCAAAGTCAAACGAGAAGAATCCTCAGCAGATTGGAACAAAAGACAAGGCAATGTTCAAGAACAGGATATACATCGAACATTTCTTTGGGATGATCAAACGTTGGAACGGATACGAAATCGAGCGGATGGGCTTGTCTGTCATTATAAATCATTTTGGCTCCTTGCGCTTGCAAGAATGACGTTCAAGAAATTATGTGATGAAGAATCGAATAAGTCTGTAGACCATTCTTAGTTTTTACTTGATTGGAGAACACGTTTTGATAGCTATATGCACTGTAAAAATGGGTGTCGCTGCTTGAACGTCCCAATAAAAGGGAGCTTGCAGTCCCGACCAAGGGGGCATACGGGGCGTGCGTGAAAGCGTTCACTAGGGAGAGGTTTGCCGATGCACCGTCCAGGAACGTGGTCAGCCTCGAGGACGAGCGGAACACGAGCAAGAATTGCTGGTACACGGGGAGAGCTTACGAGAAGGTGTACAAGAAGTACGATTCTACCGGGAAGGAGTTCCTCCACCACACGACCGGCAAGGGAGCGCCCGTCGTGAGGCGGAATGAGGACGTGGAAGCGGTGTTGAAGAAGAGGGCCGAGAACAAGATCAAGGCCAAGATCAGGAGGGGAGGGGACGGTGCTGTACCGCCCGTGTCTCCGAAATACAACGATGGTGCGAGAGATGCCAAGATGACCCGTCGCCAGGGGGATCTTGTTCGCAACGGTCACTGCATGTTGTACCTTTTTCGCACACTTCTTCAACAAAGGCCATTTCCAAGACACGAACCTGCGAACCCTCTGGTCAAGATTCAACCACAAGTGGTTGACGGCAAACAATGACATGACCGCCGTCATCATTTGAAATGTTAGTTTTTGATGAGGTGTCCAGATCGTGTGGAAGGTGCGGTGCTATCTCCACATCATATACATGGCCTCAAAGTTTGCAGTTGGTGCGATCAAGAATCACCTTGTTCAATGGAGGAAACGGGTTTGCTCTTGTGATCTTGAACAATAATATGATGAAGGCTGCGACCGGCGAATCACACGTTGGTCACGACGATGGTGATGAGGATTTTGAAGGCAAGGAAGGACGAGGGCAAGAGTGGATTGTCAGTCAAGTGGTAAACGGGAATGCATACGAACGGGGTGGAACACCACAAAAGCATGCACACAAATGCGTCAAAAGCGCCATTGATCTGCCTCCCCGAGGTGCTTGCGACGTGGGATAATCGATGCGGATAATGCGGCGTCCCATTTGGGGCGATTCGACCGGATCCCCCCGGTCTCATCACTGGCCTCTCCGCAAGGGTTCTGTCGTTTGCAAAACGGGTAATGCAGGTTGCCATGACAAATGCGAGGAAGCTCCGGGTACTCTCAGCCGGGCCAGCATCATCGAGACCGGGGTCGGGCCGAAGCCACATCATTCGCAAAAGCCGTCTATCAAAGATTCGCAATTGACGCATGTGTGCACGTGACTTGTGAATGTTGGCAAACATGACGGGCATTGACGGTGAAAACAAATCACCTTGATGACGAGATGTCGACGTTGCCTCGTTTACGTTGACATGGAGTGAAGTGGATCTCGGGACATTTTTGGGTGGGGTTGGGAGATTGTTGAAATTCGTATGGATGATGTTCCCTTATGTCTTTTTACAAGTGACTGAAGGAAATTAGGGGTCGATAATTTCGGTTGATTATCTTCTTCTGAATTTTCAACGTTTCAAGTACCTCGGTGGGAGGGGCAGACAAGCATGGAAAAGGTCACATGTTCAACCCCGGGTTCGTCACGGATGTTTACGGGTTCGTCGTCCGGGTTCATCATGGATGTCGACGGGTCAAAGTGTTCTCCATCCTGTATTGAGACATGTCCTTGAAGATATCTCCGCTCTCCTTGAGTGGACTAGGGGTGAAGGGGACTTGACATGCGATTGGTAGCGTGGTCAAGTCCCGGTAGACACCAGACATGTTTTACATTTTCATGTCTGAAAACTCATACACTAGGTCCTAACTGTAATGGAACACCCCATAGAATGGTCGACCACGACACGCATCCTATCAAGAGTTCAAAAACAACCATCACTCGTGTGTACGGTAGTGGACCCTCCCCACATACCATGGTACCCCTTTAAATAAGGTCATTGATGAAAGTCATCTCAGGGTCCACCGCCGACAGCCAATTGCTGCATGTCATCTGCTTTTTTTCGAATCGTGTTGACCAAAAATCATGATGGAACCGCTGTTCTTTTCTATGTCAGGTTCGAGTGTAGGGACAGGCCTGACTCGACCATCTGCGAGTAGATTTGAGTCATCGGCCGGTCGTTGACCCAGTCTACATATATATATATATATATGAGGTCGCGCCCCATTAAGGGCCTGCCACTTGCTCCCGCCGATCCTCAGCGTTGCCACCCATAGCCTTGTCAGTGGGGACTGTTCAACCAAAAACTCCACGCGGTGCCAATTCGCGCACCGTGGTCAACCAATAGCTTCGCCACGGCAGCCTTCCGCGTCAACGGGCCCCAAACAACAGATACAGTTGCAGTCGTTGTTGCCGAAGCAACTCCAAAACCGGCTTCTCCCGCTGCTGCCTCCATGCATGATCCAGCCTTCTTCTTCGTTCCCATCGCGGCAGGGCCAACCTTCTTCTTCGTTTCCGTCACGACTGTGGAGTCCTCTGAACAAGGCACATTACAAACGACCATTCTCACTCCGATTTCGATCAAAATGCAAACAAACACGCTTCATTGTCATCGACGTCGTCATCGTATATCATATATATATAGACATGGATGCAAATCACCTGCAGACCAGTCCTTTCTCCTTTTTGTGCGACCCATGGCAGAAAACGAAGTGGAAATGCTGGCGGCGATTCAGAATGTGTGTTGACGGATCATGGACGTTTATATATATGAGTCGTTCCGAGTCGTTCCAGGGTTTTGGGTTCCAGCCGAGGTGCTTGTGACCAGCCTGCTACGTGTGCATCTGAAGGCGGATGGTTGCGAGGTGTTCGAGCTGCCGCGGTGCAGGCATACGCTGCCGAAGTTTCTCCCCGACTACGAGCACGGCGTGGAGTGGGACGGCGTGCTGTTCGTGCCTCCTATGGCGCTGGCTTCACGGCTCAGGAGGAAGGACCTACGCAACCCCGAGAAGCTCCTCCCAAAGCGGTCCAAGAACCCGATGCCCAAGCCCGAGAAGAAGTCCCCGAGCCTCGAGGCTTGGGAGAAGGCGGAATCCGAGCTCAAGGTCGCCTGGCGAAGGGACTTGGAGGCCAGAAAGTCCGAGCCGGATTACGTCGCCATGGCCACCGACTATGCCAGGTACCTGGATCGTCAGTCCCGCCTCGTTTCGTTGCTGTTCAAAAACGACGGAAGGAGGCGAGATTGGACCTTTGACTGCTCGATGATGACGGACGGCGTGTCTGCCTCCGTCCAGTACTCCAAGATCATCCTCGTCGAGAAGAAGGTCTCGGCGGCCACCAAGGCGTCCAAGAAGAAAGCGTCCGACAGCCAGACGCCCGACGAGGACTACGACAGGAACCTTTCGTGCCTCGTCCGCGTCAAGGGCGGCGGCAAGAAGCTCTTTGCCGGCGACGATCCCGGAACCCGTGACATCGCGAGCATCACCTACGTCCTCAACAAGGAAGATCGCGAGAAGTACCCCGAGGCGATGCACAGGGGGACGGTGAACCCGAAAAAGGTGCGGGAACACAGGTGGTCGTTGTCTGGCGCCGAGTACCGGACCCGGAGCGGGATCAAGGGCGAGGACGCGAAGAAGAACAGGCGATTCAAGAGCCTCAAGGAGTCTTGGCAAGAGATGGGCAGGACATCCTCACTCAAGACTCTCTCCCTCGCCCCCGTGGAGAGCTACCTCGGCCAGTACCTGGCCATCTCCGACCTCTGGTGGTCGCTCGCTCTCAGACGGGGAGAGTCGCGGGCCAACCTCCGACGCTACATCGGCAAGCGGAGCGTCCTTGACAAATTCTTCTCCGGAGTCGACTCGGACATCAAGCGTATCTTCCCGGACGCGACCATCATGCTCGCCTACGGCTCAGCTCAGCTGGCCTGACAATGGGCAAAACGGGGAAGAACCAGGTCTCGGTCCCTACGACGGGCGCGTACGCAGCAGCTGCCCGCATCTTTGGAGATCGGTGCATCGTCCAAGACGAGTATGGATCGACCAAGTACGACTACGCTACGGGGGAGGTCAAGCACGCCGTGTACATGAAACCTGGAGGACGCCTCGGGAGCACGGGCGCAAAATGGATGCCGTGCGTCGAGCCGGGCGACGCCGAGGCAGTCAAGGAGATGTGGAGGAAGGCGATCGAGAGGAACAGGCGTTGCAGGGGAGGGGAGGAGCGTGCGACGAGGTGTGACGAGACTCCGTCACAAGAAGCGATGGAGGAGGAAGAGAAGGAGAAGAAATACCAAGGACATTACCAAGAAATCCGAGGGTTGCGCTACTTGCCAAGTACGCGCACATACTTTGGAAGGGATCCGTCTGCGGCTGGTTGCATTGCGAGGCTCGCTGCTTATCGATTTATGAACGGAGACAAGAAGAAACCGGCACCGTTCTGTAGGAGAAAAAAAGCAGATGACATGCAGCAATTGGCTGTCGGCGGTGGACCCTGAGATGACTTTCATCAATGACCTTATTTAAAGGGGTACCATGGTATGTGGGGAGGGTCCACTGTTCATTCATAAAAAGCCCATGCAGCAGCAGCAGGTCCCACAGCCGCAGTGGTGTCATATGCAGCAGAACCCTCAGCCACAGCCACAGCCACACCTGCAGACACCGTACCAGCAGCACCAGCAGCAGCAGCAGCAGCAGTGGCAGCAGTGGCAGCAGCAGCAGCAGCAGTGGCAGACGACGCCATACCAACAGCAGCAGTGGCCGTCTCCAACGCCGCAGCTTCAGCCGCCATCGCAGTCCCAGCCCCCGCCTACACAGTGTCTGGAGATGCAGTGGCAGTCCCAGCCCCAGCTTCCGCAGTCCCAGCCCCCGCCTACACCACAGTGTCTGGAGATGCAGTGGCAGTTACAGTCCCAGCTGCCGCAGTCTCAGCCCGGCGACATGAAAGTGCAATGGAGACGGGGTCGTTCAGTTGCAGTCGGTGATCGCTGATTGACGACTTTTTTGGTCTTACGGACCCGGGCGGCAGGCATAAAAACAGGACGATTCATTTCCATTCAGAGCGACCGCAGACCCATAACTTTCACTGGGACCAGGACCATCAACACATGGCGGGTCGGTGCCATAATGTCCAATCATTCCACCGTGTGGACCGCAAGTATACCCGCACCCATCGGGAATATATGAGTTTCTTTCCCCCACAAAATTTGTCAACTTCATCGAATCTTGTACATGGCAATCAAGGTCAGGTCGTATGTGATGTAGCTGATCACATTGATCTTGTGTATGACACGCCACCGTAGATGCCCTGATGCATTCATAAAAACATTTGTCAGGAGTCAAAGTCGAAGCTTCAGTGCAAGGTTGGGGAGGACATTTCTCCCCTGTCTTCCACACACATGTGACATTGGTTTTTTTAACCTTCAACCCCCCACACTGGGCGGCATCTTCGCAAGAAGTCGCATCGCAACACGTGTTCATGCCGACCGAACACTGGCCTCCCAACGTCTTATCTCCCGGCCATCGACAATCATTGGAATCTGCCGGGGATTTAGCCCATGCTCCGTTTTCGCCGCACACGGCCTTGCCAGCGTAATTACAAACCGGTGCACACTCTATTATTTCCATTTCTTTCACATCTGTCACGTCGTAGATGCACTTTCCGTTTATCTTCAACGCAATGCTGGGCTCGTTCGTACCGTCCTTGATGTTCACAATACCGAACTCGTTGTAAGATGGACACACTTTGTCTTGCGGAAGCTTCATCGCGCAATACGTTTTCCCGGGTTGAAGCAAGGGATCTTTTACGAGCCCAACCCACTTGTAAAGACCGGCCAGTACCACTTGAGTCATTGTGCGCAGATTTGCTTTGGGTGGTTCACAAGGTTGTGAAAACGAATCCAATTGCCGATTGCTGGACAATGAGATTATGGCAACACAGATGGACACGATGAAAAATATGGAAACGTAAAAGAAAATCGAGTATTTCATGCCGCTTTTTTGAATATGATCGAGAGAAAATACACAACAAGTGGAAGAAATCCATGGAGTGTGGGGTCGTGTGGACGTGAAAAAACAACGTTGCGATGTTTGATTTTTTGCTGGATTTCGTGCGCGGGTCGTGGAAGGACGCTCACTTACGCCCACGGACGATTCCGCGTATTTCGTGCAACCTTACGAGACTTTGTGGGACCTTGAGCAACCTCGCGGGATCTCGTGCAACATCCACGAGCATCGGCTCAAAAAGAGCAGTAGACGTCTTTTACAATTCGGGTTCATCGCGGATGTCAACGGGTTCATCACGGATGTCGGCGGGGTGGAGGTCAGCCATGCTGTTGCCCTTCTCGATGTAGGACGCCAATGCTTTCTGTCGAACCTTCATCGCATCCTCCAAGTTTGACAACCTCGTTGTCATCATTTCAAAAACGTCACAAAGCGACTTGTTGTGGATCTTGTCATCTTGCATCTTGGGGTTCATGATCTCCCTCAAAAGCGGACAAAACCAACATTGAGACATCGAGCAACATTGATCACTGATCACTGAGATGTTGACCATTGATCACTGAGATGTTGGCGAAGAAGTGCTCGTGGACACACGCAACAATGTTCGCTGTTCGGGTTCGCCGTTCGGGTTCATCACGGACGTCGACGGGTTTGCCAAGGATGTCGACGGGTTCGCCAAGGATGTCAACGGTTTCATCACGGATGTCGACGGGTTCACCGCCCGGGTTCGTCACGGATGTCGGCGGGTTCGCCAAGGATGTCAACGGGTTCATCACGGATGTCGACGGGTTCACCGCCCGGGTTCGTCACGGATGTGACGTTGCGTGAGATCACCTTGCGAGAGAGACCCTTGCAAAATACATGCGATTTGCGTGAGGTTGTGTGAGGTTGCGTGAGGTTGCGTGACGTTGTGTGACATTGCGCGAGGTTGCATGAACTCATCCCGTACAATGGGCGAATACACAAAACGTTGCGAACCGTCATACATGTACCCCACCATCGCGTTCGGCTGTCATGTATGACGGGGGTTCTTGATTCGCCCTCCAACCTCACATCCACCGTTGGTGTCAATTCGAACTCCACTTGAGGGTGACACACATTTCATGTTTTCAAGCTACATGAAGTATGTGTCACCCTCAAGTGGAGTTCGCATTGACACCAACAGTGGAACCCGGAGGCCGAGTTCCAAATGTTCAACGAGGGCTCAATGATCGCAGTTGAATATGGTCCTCAGCATCTCCGGGCTTGTACCACATCAACAGCTCACGGACTCCCGCGTGGCCGTACGACCATGCCCAGTCGCAGTTCCTGCATTTCCTGCAGGGCGCGTGCTTCCCCGCCCCCAAGAACAGGCGCACGATGGCAGTGTGGCCGTTCTCAGCCGCATTGGCAAACGCACTGCATCCATCGCAGTTCGCTCGCGGAGCGTATATTTTCCACTCAAGGAGCATGCGAACGATGTCCGTGTGGCCGTTCCCAGCCGCCAGGTACAACGCATGACCATCCTGGCAGTCCGCCCGGGCCGCGTATATTTCCCACTCGAGGAGCATGCGAACGATGTCCGTGTGGCCGTTTTCAGCCGCCAGGCACAACGCACGACCATCCTTGCAGTCCGGCCGGGCCGCGTATATTTCCCACTCAAGGAGCATGCGCATGATGGCCATGTGGCCGTTCTTAGCCGCCATGCACAACGCACGACCATCCTTGCAGTCCGCTCGGGGCGCGTCTGTTTCCCACTCAAGGAGCATGCGCACGATGTCCATGTGGCCATTCCCAGCCGCCAAGCACATCGCCTCTTCGTCCTGGCGGAGCGCCAGGGGCGCGCGTGTTTCCCACGCCATGAGAATGCGCACGATGGCTGTGTGGCCGTTCTCAGCCGCATTGCACAACGCTCCAGAAATCGAACGTTGTCGAACATGATGTACGGGTTTATCCTTTGCAGAGCGTTCCAACCGCTCCAGGAGCAGGGACATAACCTCCTCGTTGCCGTCCCTAGCGGCATATCCCAACTCCTCAAATCCACCGTACCCTTGGTCCATGTCTTTGTCCTGCAGGATCACACGCAAGACAGCAATGTGGCCTGCCTTAGCCGCCCCCATGAACGTCCATGTTTTTCCAACCCAATCTGGTTCCCACTCCTGGAGCAGGCTCAGAGTCTCTGCGTGACCGTTCACCGCCGCATGGTAGAACGCACTATATTCCGCATTACCTTCCACTTTGGGCACCTTTTGTGCCTGCTCGAGGATCACACGCATGGAGTCTGTGTTGCCGTTTTTAGCGGCAAGGTACAACGCATCCAGTATTTGCCGTGATTGCGGTGCAATTTCCAGTTTCCTCTTCATGATAATCTCGAGGTGGTATATCAAACACGTTTATGTGGTATATCAAACACGTTATATATATATATATATTATATCAATTTGTCTTTTTGCGGACAGTTTGTGATTATGTTGGGGAGTGAGGTTGCGTGAGGTTGCGTGAGGTTGCGTGAGGTTGCGTGAGGTTGCGTGAGGTTGCGTGAGGTTGCGTGAGGTTGCGTGAGGTTGTGTGAGGTTGCGTGAGGTTGCGTGAGGTTGCGTGAGGTTGCGCGAGGTTGCGCGAGGTTGCGCGAGGTTATTACCGGCCCAATTTTGTTTGGGTCACCCCATAGAACCGCCCACAGCAGCCCCAATTGTGTGCCCATAGTGCGCGACGGTTCACGATGAAATGCGCATTTTTGCCCACTTTCCCAACTCATTCGTTGACATTGCAATGATCACTGGTTGCCGAGTGGTGAGCGTGCGAAGGGTGCGAATGGTGGAATCGAGGTAGGATTTGGTACATGGGATGGCAGAGGGTGCAGCAAAGGGTACGAGCCCACATCGTCGTATTTTTTAATCGAGTGTAGATGGGGTTAGACCGCGCGGTTTTTTCATCTCTCATCAAAAACGTGCGTCCTTTTTCATATAATTATATATATATCAAAGACCCCATTCCTGTCACCCGCCCCTCTGACCACTCCCCACGGTCCTGAGTTCACACTGCAAAATGCAACGCGCATCACAACGTTGCAAGTTCGACCCAATGCGCTGCGCGATGTGCATTCTGTAGTGTGAACGCAGGACCATGGGGCGTGGAAATAGGGGCCGTGTCAAGCCTATTTTTTTTGGTAACGCAGCCCCAAAAATGTCTGATACAATTTGAGTGCAGTGAGGTTGCGTGAGGTTGCGTGAGGTTGCGTGAGGATAATTTTTCATATAATTATATATATATCAAAGATACCAGTACCTGGCCATCTCCGACCTCTGGTGGTCGCTCGCTCTCAGACGGGGAGAGTCGCGGGCCAACCTCCGACGCTACATCGGCAAGCGGAGCGTCCTCGACAAATTCTTCTCCGGAGTCGACTCGGACATCAAGCGCATCTTCCCGGACGCGACCATCATGCTCGCCTACGGCTCAGCCGGCCTGACGATGGGTAAAACGGGGAAGAACCAGGTCTCGGTCCCTACGACGGGCGCGTACGCAGCAGCTGCCCGCATCTTTGGAGATCGGTGCATCGTCCAGGACGAGTATGGATCGACCAAGTACGACTACGCTACGGGGGAGGTCAAGCACGCCGTGTACATGAAACCTGGAGGACGCCTCGGGAGCACGGGCGCAAAATGGATGCCGTGCGTCGAGTCGGGAGACGCCGAGGCAGTCAAGGAGATGTGGAGGAAGGCGATCGAGAGGAACAGGCGCTGCAGGGGAGGGGAGGAACGTGCGACGAGGTGCGACGAGACTCCGTCACAAGAAGCGATGGAGGAGAAGAGAAGGAGAAGAAATACCAAGGACATTACCAAGAAATCCGAGGGTTGCGCTACTTGCCAAGTACGCGCACATACTTTGGAAGGGATCCGTCTGCGGCTGGTTGCATTGCGAGGCTCGCTGCTTATCGATTTATGAACGGAGACAAGAAGAAACCGGCACCGTTCTGTAGGAGAAAAAAGCAGATGACATGCAGCAAATGGCTGTCGGCGGTGGACCCTGAGATGACTTTCA
Organism: Limnomonas spitsbergensis; assembly: GCA_037349105.1. Classification (NCBI taxonomy): domain Eukaryota; kingdom Viridiplantae; phylum Chlorophyta; class Chlorophyceae; order Chlamydomonadales; genus Limnomonas; species Limnomonas spitsbergensis. The sequence continues at coordinate 233,005 of JAYJMM010000031.1, forward strand.
TCAATGACCTTATTTAAAGGGTACCATGGTATGTGGGGAGGGTCCACTACCGTACACACGAGTGATGGTTGTTTTTGAACTCTTGATAGGATGCGTGTCGTGGTCGACCATTCTATGGGGTGTTCCATTACAGTAGGACCTAGTGTATTGAGGGCAAAGAGGATGCTCATGGACACCGTCATGCCCGTCAAAGTGGTTCCCAACTGTGGGATCATACCTCCCTTTGAGATCACGTCACATGTCGATGGATGTGGTGGTGCTACACCTCTGCCAGGTTAGGGTGAAACAGCTGGCAATGCGTATTCTCGTTTAGCCGTAAAAGGCATGCGGCTGAAAATCAACCGTTGGGATGGTTCAAACACGATTCACTGTCAAGATGGAGGGTGGTGAGCCGCCTTGCAAAGGTAAGCAGGCCTATCTACCCGTCAACTAGTGCCATCGTCGCCCAGAACATGTTCCTGGCTGCTTGAACGTCCCGATCCCGGAGCTTGCCGATGGGTGAGCACGTCGTGCAGCATCGTA
>JAYJMM010000032.1:737500-767500 GCA_037349105.1 Limnomonas spitsbergensis
GGCTCTTTAATGCCAGCATGAGGCGGCAGCATAGCTGCAAAAAAGATAAACTATACAGGTTGAAGGTCCTATGATGCCGGAGCACATGTTGGCCACACCAGGTGGAGCAGGGTGGAGGGTTCAGGTGGTGCTGGGTGAAGGGTTCAGGTGGTGCTGGGTGGAGGGTTCAGGTGGTGCTGGGTGAAAGGTTCAGGTGGTGCCGGGTGGAGGGTTCAGGTGGTGCCGAGTGGATGGTTCGGGTGGTGCCGGGTGGAGGGTTCAGGTGGTGCCGGGTAGAGGGTTCAGGTGGTGCCGGGTGGAGGGTTCAGGTGGTGCTGGATAAAGGGTCAGGTGGTGCCGGGTGGAGGGTTCAGGTGGTGCCAGGTGGAGGTTTCAGGTGGTGCCGGGTGGAGGGTTCAGGTGGTGTCGGATGGAGGGTTCAGGTGGTGCCGGGTGGAGGGTTCAGGTGGTGCGGGGTGGAGGGTTCAGGTGGTGCCGGGTGGAGGGTTCAGGTGGTGCCGGGTGGAGGGTTCAGGTAGTGCCGGGTGGAGGATTCAGGTGGTGCTGGGTGGAGGGTTCGGGTGGTGCCGGGTGGAGGGTTCAGGTGGTGCCGGGTGGAGGGTTTAGGTGGTGCCGGGTGGAGGGTTCAGGTAGTGCCGGGTGGTAGGTTCAGGTGGTGCTGGGTGGAGGGTTCGGGTGGTGCCGGGTGGAGGGTTCAGGTGGTGCCGGATGGAGGGTTCAGGTGGTGCCGGATGGAGGGTTCAGGTGGTGCCGGATGGAGGGTTCAGGTGGAGCAGGGTGGAGGGTTCGGGTGGTGCCGGGTGGAGGGTTCAGGTGGTGCCGGATGGAGGGTTCAGGTGGTGCTGGGTGGAGGGTTCAGGTGGAGCCGGGTGGAGATTTCAGGTGGTGCCGGGTGGAGGTTTCAGGTGGTGCCGGGTGGAGGTTTCAGGTGGTGCCGGGTGAAGGGTTCAGGTGGTGCCGGCCGGTGGGTTCAGGTGGTGATGGGTGGAGGGTTCAGTTGGTGCCGGGTGGAGGGTTCATGTGGTGCTGGGTGGAGGGTTCAGGTGGTGCCAGGTTGAGGGTTCAGGTCCTCCTCCCAAGAGCGGCTGGGTCAGGGAGTAGCATATGCTGACAGAGAGAAGGGGCAGGTCCCCGTAAGTATATGTCGATGGGTTATTTGACTGCCAGGGATGGAGCCGTGGTTGACATTGTTTCTACACTCATCGAGTGGACCGGACGGTCGCAACGGTCAAGATTCCTTGATCAGGCTACCCACTGCCTACCCCATCAACACCTTGAGTCGCACAGCCCCCTTCAGTGTCGTCAGCCTTTCCAACCCCCTCAGTGCCGCCAGCTCCTCTGCCCCCCTCATCGCCGCTTATACCTCCGACCCCCTCAGCACCGCCAGCCCTTAAGCTACCCTCAGCCTGGATGATGAGCCAACCACACATGCTGTCATCTGGTATTGGTTGTGCATGCTGATGGTGAGCCAGCTTGCCCTCTCAGTTTTATTCTGGCTGCTGAAATCATCGCCGCTAATACCTCCGACCCCCTCAGCACCACCAGCACTTGCGCTACCCTCGGTGCCGTGTTTTGGAGGAATCGCCCATCATGCAAATCTGGTGCCCTGAGCTTCCACTGGGCGATCGGCGTCGTTGTGGCGCCCTTGGATTGTCATGTCCCACTCAAAAAGTGTGTGTATTGGGAGCCACCCATCCTGTTTTACCTCGTCTGGTCGTGGTGGCTCTGTGCCATCACTCACACGTTTTCCCACGTTTGATATGCTGATCTTCCGGCATCCAGAAGCAACACCAGTCTCCCACCCCCTCATGATGGACGACATCCTTCTCTTGCATACCCTGTTAGTGAACAGTGTAACGCTCCTATGGGCGATAATGCATATCAGAAAATACTCCAAGGTGGCTATTTGTCTTTGATGACATGGCTACGACCACCAAGCATAAGAGAGTGACAGCTGATGACGCACGAGAATATCCATCATGTTCTGTATCCCACGTATCCCAATCCATGGCATGGCATTGTTAATGGCCGGCGGTGGTTGGCCATGATGAGGTGGTGCGGCAGTTGTTGCATGGGGAGCAGCATGCACCTAGGTGGAGGGGATGCCAGGGACCGAGTTGCCTTTTGTGGAGGGTGTGTTCCCTTGCTTCGGGTGTGCTTGTCCTGTTTGCTTTTATTGCTTCCTGTTGTGCGGGCCCCGGGATAGTTTGGGCATTTTGGTTGGCTGCTAGGTTACGTGTTGTGTCTTTATGGGTGGCGGGTTATGCCTGAAGGTTTTTCTCTGCCCTTTGCCCTCTTAGTTTCCAGACATCTCCCTTTCTGGCTCCCTATCAGCTCTTGTCCCCTTCTGCAGGTTGATTTTTCGGCTTTGGTGAAGACATTTGCAGCAACTTCCGGGTGGGATTCTGGTGGTAGTAGTGTACTCTAGCTAGAGGGGTGTCGAGGCGGGGTATCAGTTTTGTTGTAGACCTGACTTCAACTTTTAACGCATGACAATGCGGCCATGTGAGTGTTTGTTGGTCGTGTGCCTTTCTTGTCCCTGCTCGCATTTACTCAGCTTCGACGAGGGCCCCTTGCGCACCCGGGCTGTTTTTTTGTGTTAGAGTCTCAGGTTTCTAGGGTTGGGCGGCTGGTCTCACATCTTGCAAATCACAACAAAATGAAAGTGGTCAATATTGACGAGGCACAGATGTTGAGATGCCGGGGCTGTCTTCCTCCTTTTCCAAGTCTTTTAAGTGTCCCTTGACTACCCCCCCCCTTGTCCTTGACTGGTAGACTTAAATGAGGGTTGAGGTCTTCATTGGCTAGGGACTCGGCTTACCTCTCCTGCTGGGGGGCTCGAATTCTGCCGCCCCCCCTGCTTTCTACCCTCGCTTCGCTCTTGCTTAGTTGAGGTTTGGGTTATGGGCAGGATGGGGAGCCATCAGACTTCCTTTCCTTCTTATGGAGGTCTCTTTCTTTTCCTTTCCATCTGTTTTTCCTCTACCCGAGAGGGGTGGGGGGGAGGGGCAAATAAGAACTGAAAAACGTATCGCCCAAAGTTTAGAGCTTCAAGGTAGCATTGCACATCTGGTCTTCTTTCTTTTGGCTCAGGGGGGTGAGGGAGATTGGGAGGCGAAGTGGGTGGGGGTGGGGGGGAGGAGGGTAACAGGAAAAATCACCTAAATGTATTATCCACCTGTTTTGTAGACATCAGATTGAGACCATAGCTACATCGGTGCATTCCAGGTGTCACCTGCTACCGTACATCATCATATCGGGGCTGCGTTCTCGAACCTATTTCTTGCACCAACAGTTTTCCATAAACCAATATGCCGTCCACTTAGGCGTGTGCTGTGGCTACTCATCCGAACAAGAAAGAAAGAAAGCTACGCCCCGTGAGGAACGTTAAGATTACCGAACAGGAGTAAAATCCACATGTGAATGTCATAACGGCATATCTCAGCCACACACCGAAAATTTAACCAGTTTGACCAGGGGTTTGACCCCTGGCTTGACTATGCCTGCCTCCATATAGCATTGTCGAGAGGCTGCTCATGACACCATAGCCAGAAAATGACATAACTTGGTAAATGAACTACAAGAAAGGCGTGCCTCAGCCCGGGAGATATTTATCCAAAGGTCGCTACTGCCTTTGAAAGACGACTTTCCAGACTTATGACTACTTATCATTACACCTTCGACCCCCAAATGGATGAATCTAATAGATGAACCAGGATAAAGCGTGTCTCAGCCTGGCTTAGATGTTCATGTCCAAAGGTCTTAATGGCTTTCTTAAGTCGACACTCAAGACTATGTTTATGTATGACTGCCTAGACTAGCGATCATGCAGGACACCTTAGCCGCAAAATGGCTGAACCTATTCAATAAATTGAGATACAGGCGTGTTTCATCGGGGTAGATAGATATCAAACTATCCAGAGGTCGCGATTGCCTTCATCAGGGATTTTCAAAACCCTGCCTCCCATACATGACACTGTCGCCGAAAAACATGGCGCCGGTGTGCAAGCCGAAATTATTCAAATAGCTGATAAAAACATACGAGCCAGGCAATACACCTTTGAAGCCCTGCATCAACCCGCTGTCTCTGGGCACTTCCTCTTTTTCTTCTTCTCAAACTCCATTTATCTGATAATTATATCCTGTAGTGACACTTCCGTAATGAATTAATCATCAAAGGGTCCCGAACAAGTTATAGCAACCCCATTACAATTTCATTAACCATCAACCCAACTAATTATAACAGCCCCGGCACAATTTCATAAACCCTAAACCCTAACTAAGCGATAGCTATAACAACCCCATCAATATTTCATGATGAATAGAAGAATCACAACGCGTAAGTTGGAAGGTTTGTGTTGGACGCTTTGGAACCTTCAGGCCAGGTTCTCCGGAAACAACCAATCGCATTTTGTGTGAAGGAGAATCAGTGTCCGTCCCGGGAAAATCGTCCTGAGCCATACACCGGTGGTACGTATATACGGGATACAGGCCGTACGGGGACATTTACCGGACAAGCAGCCAGCATTGCTATGAGCAAGGCATCCTAGGGCCTTGCAAGGTTATTCAGGAACGACGCATCACAAGGCTGAGGCCGCATCCATGTCTTCCCATTGAAGATGACTAGCTTTACGGATATGACACAACCTTGCTGTTCTTCCTGCAGCAACAAAGCCATATGAAGACGAAGATTACGATCGCCCCGCCTGCCAGGCCCAGGGCTAGGCCCAATATCATACCCAGGTCTGATCCATTGCTTCCTCCTCCCCCTCCGCCGCTGCCGCTAGGATAAACTGCAGAGATAGAGCAGCATTAGGAATCTCAAGTATGTTGGTAAGTAGACCATGTTAAAGGAATGGACAGCCCCCTTGGGTCGGTTGAGGTGAGGGAAAACACACTTCGGGGTTTGGGTGAAAAGAGGCCGTACATTCGGCGAAGTGAAGTTGAAAGAAACCAACCTCCCCTTCAGGAATGAGAGTGAAGGGAACAACACAGGCATAAGCAACTAGGCCTCATCCACATGGCTTTATTGCTGAATCATACTTCAATACTTGCACGCCAGGTAGAGATTAAAACATCATGGGCAATCAGATCGCCTCAGCTTGCAGCCCACAACCTTAAGGCCACAGCTTACCGCCTACTGCCCATAGCCCACAGCCTTACTGTAAGCGCATTAATCTACAAGGCTCAGGAGAGAATAGCCCCCCTTCATGTTAAAGAAGGCGAGCAGCTAGGGAAGACATGCCCATCGAGGCCATTTGCACATGCTGGTCATGAAGTACAAATACTTGCAGTAGTAGCATCTGTAGAAGAAACTTACCAGTTGTCCTTTCTATGGCTGTTGCTTGCACAGTCCCAGTGATGTTGAAGGAGGTGAGGAAGGTGGAGGGGAAGGTCGTACCGGCTGTCGAAGTGAGACCCGTGACTAATGCATCCGCCTGCATGCAGCATGTCATGTGAGTGACTTGAGAAAGGGGAAGATCAGGCTGGTTGATGATGAGGCCCGTGACCAACTAACATATCCGCCTTCATGCATCATATCGTAAATATCGAATATAATTTAGATATATCATAAATGCAATGGATACATTGCCGGTCCTCGACGTGGATATTATAGCTGCTTAAGATACATCACAGCCAAAACCCCAGGGGGGTGAGTGGTATAGACTTCACACGTTTAGGTCCGTTATCCTATTAATATTTTTTTTGTTTTTTTAGTGAGTGGTTTAGCAAACCCTGTTGTTAGGACCCCCAGCCGATGGTCAGCCAATAAATAATCCTGTTGGCCCAGTGGTGGCTGCCCATTGAGGCGAGGGAGCAACGCAGGTCAGGGCCAAAACCAAACGGCCTGCGTCGTAAAGGTTCCTTACCTAGCTACATCCGAATAATGTTTCCTATGAGGTTGAGTGAGCTGCATGCCTAGCTGGCTGCCTAGCTGGCTGCCTAGCTGGCTGCCTTCCCTAGTTCCTAGCTGAGTGACTGAGCTGGCTGCCTAGCTGGCTGCCTAGCTGCATGCCTAGCTGGCTGCCTAGCCGAGTGCCTAGCTGAGTGACTGAGCTGCATGCCTAGCTGGCTGCCTAGCTGGGTGCCTTCCCGAGTGCCTAGCTGAGTGACTGAGCTGCATGCCTAGCTGGCTGCCTAGCTGGGTGCCTTCCCGAGTGCCTAGCTGAGTGACTGAGCTGCATGCCTAGTGCCCTGGCACCGAGCAGGCCACATAGGAAGTGTTCCCACCCTATTACGGCTTGACATCGCGTGCTTAGAGTGAGCAGCATGTCTGAGCAGGAGTGTCCCCACCTGGTTATGGCTAAACATCACATGCTGCCTACAAGAGTTGTGAGCAGCATGCCTAGCACCATGCACCATGCAAGCCCCAGTAGTATGAAGGAGTGTGACCACCTGGTTTCGGCTGTATTTGTTCCATGCAAGACTCAAGAGTGATCACCACGTCTCGTACCACAAAGCCTAGCAGTTCGTGTTAGTAGGCAGTGACCCCACCTGACCATGGCTGTACGTGCTTCCTTGGAGGATGAGTAGCATGCCGAGCATCACGGAACCTGGGCGCACAGACTCGACTGAGACAAAGTTGTCAGAGACATTGGCAGCAGCAGCCACAGCCGAGATAGACTGCAGCTTGAAGGCATCCATTTGGGACTGATTTGCTGCAAGCAAAGCGTAGTCCGTGTTGAATGCGTAGCTGATGGCGTATGCGTACGAGGCAGGGGTGGGTGCGGGTGGGGGCGATGGGGCGATGGATTGCGCACGAGGATCGGAGGGATGAGGGGGGAGGAGGGGAGGAGGAGGAAAGGGGTTGGAAAAGGGCGGGGAGGGGAGGGAGGTGAGGGGAGGGGAGGGAGGGGAGGGAGGTGAGGGGGGGGCGGGGGGGAGGTGAGGGGGGGAGGGAGGGCGGGGAGGGGCGGGTAGTGGGGGAGGGGAGGGGGGGAGGGGAGGCGATGGGAGGGGGAGAGGTGAGGGAGATGAGGGTGGGGTGGGAGGAGAGGGAGGAGAGGGAGGAGAGGAAGGGAGAGGAGAAGGGGAGGGAGGGGAGGGAGGGGAGGGAGGGGAGGGGGGGCTGGGTGGTGTTGGGGGAGGGGAGGGGGGTGATGGCTGACTTGAAATCATCAAGCCGTACGTCATTGCCTTATACTCCATGCTCGAGACTGTCCTTGTCACCACGGTGCGGCCCGAGGTGTTCAGCAGCTGACAGGTTGACGTTTCCATGTCGGGATAACCCTCCTGGTAAGTAAAGGTCTGGCAGCCACTGACGGTGTTGCAGGCGGCAGCGCAGCCTCCGGCGGTTGGGACCACACCCGTCAAGTCCTTTGGCATGATGGAGCCGGGAAGTTGTACACTCAAAGACACATGCTTGCTTGGGTTGGTGACGTAGAATGCTGCAAAGTTGAGTGTGTCTGTTTTTGCAAGCAACAGGATGGGGAGGGAGGGAGGTGTGTCGGCATCAGGGATTAATGAATACAAAATGTTGATTGCCAACACTAGTTTGAGTCGGAAATGGAGTGTCTATCCCAGGGTATGCAATTCAAATCAACATCATGCCGGAACTGCTTATATAATCAGGCATATACGGCATATCAAACAAATGTTATGTCAAACTACTCATCATTACATCATGTATACCCACTAAGGCATCCAAATGGACAGAAAAAGGGCTATGAATGCTTCCTGACCGTTGCGAAGTTGAGGAATTTCAGTATTGCTCGACGTAACTTGCAACCCGGGTCCTTCACACTTTATCATGTCTTGGGGACGCAGTCCCCCAGGGCAGGCACCTCATAATACTTTAACCATTAGTTCAGATAGTGTGTCTAGGAAATATTTGTTTTTTAAGTGGCGCATGGAGCTTGCAGAGAAAAGGAAATACAACTGGGCGCTAGGGTGGAGCCTAAAGAATATGCTTGTTCCCATACCAGCATTCACATATTTACATGCTGTTTTCCCTCGGGGTTTAGGGTTCATGGAACTGATTTCTCACCTGACTTGTCTGAAATATACTTCATGGTATCTGAATCGGCGGTGCACACCGTGTGGTTGGGGCGGGGACCTGCAAGCAGGAAATATAAATAAAACCGGGAAAACAGATTTGTGTCTGAAGGTGAGGGAGCCGGGGTGCCATTTGTTTTGAGGTACCTTAGAACCACATAGGGTCCGCGCAGCAAAAATAAAATTGTCGCGCAGCAAAATAAAAAATCAAAAACGGCCGCGCAGCGCCCAAAGTTTTTGCACTTTATTTAATTCAACGCCGCCAAGCAGGTACAACAGACATCTGGCTGACACTCCGCGCAGCAATTACGACAACAAACTGACTTCAACTCCGTGCATCAGCTATTTTTGAATTATTATTAGCGCGCAGCTATGTACGCGCAGGCCAATAATGAATTATTTTAGAGCGAAGTCTATGTGTTTCTACGGTTTAGGGGGTTTAGGATTTAGGATGTTAATTTGTCAACATTTCGGCTGTGGGCAAAGTCGTACATGTGTCACGGCCTTCCGACCAGGAAATTACGACCCACCAGGTCATAAGGGTTCAGTAAACAGTGCAGCACGGTCCGAGGTCATGGCCTGATGCAAAACCATATAACCAAACCATCATCACACAGAGAAAAGACAAACACTTTGCCGGTTTGCATTATTGTTAGCTTATGTCAGGTTACGTTCGTTTTTGTGGATAATTATTCCTTCCAATCACTATTATTCTCTTGTGGGCACTTCAAACACAGGGCTGATTCTTAAGGGAAAAAAACATCCCGAAATATAGTGGCATGGCCCAAGGCCCCACCAGCCCCATGACCATGGAGACGATGGATCAAAGTTCGACACTCCACTTGCTTGGAAAGGCATAGCATTCCTCCTTTCTAATGACTCCCAAGGAACGACACAGCAGAAAGAAAGACAACAACGCCCCGCGGGGCAGTGTGGGTTATGAGAACGGTGCGGCATGGGCCTAGGCCTTGTCCGCACAGATACCATTTGAGAGTGCAGACACCAGTGTTGCGCCAACAAAGCCACACCTGTTATGCCGTCCAGGCATCCCCACTTTGCAGCTGCGAGGGTATAGGGCGTGTATTGGCAGCTGCCCGTGCTGGTGCAGCATGACGGGACATTATAGACAGGCGCCTTGATGCCGGCGGAGCTGCGCTCCCAACATGTGCCGTTCTGCGCGCCGTTCTGCACAAAGACTGCAAATGTGCAGCCCCATGTTTGCTTGCAGCGGGCGTAGCAGTCAAGGTAGTCCACCGCCGGCGCGCCGAACGTCGGGCTCGCAAGCAGGGCTTTGCCGGCAACATCCCAGCCGCTCCAGCATTTGACTTTCACTGGGCAGGGGGTCAAGGGTGTAGGGTTAAGGGTTGATGATGCAAGCCAGCATGCAGGGTTCGGGGTGCAGGCATGCAGCATGCAGGCATGCTCAGCTGGGGTCAAGAGTGGATGTGCAATGGCTAAGCGTTCCGGATTCAGACTCAACAATGACCTCCCCTCGATGGTCAAAGAACCCATCTCCCAAGGGTACTCCCGAGGGTACAGAATGATGCAGGGCCCCCCTCTGACGAAAGGCAAGGCTTACGGCTGGATGGGAGGTTTATTAAAAGGGAGTTAGCCTACTGAATGGGTTTAACCCATCCGAGTTAGGCCATCGGGTTGGCCCATAGAAGTTGGCCCCGGACCAGGGCATGGGGTTGCCTCAGCGCTTTTGCCTGCAGGGCCCAGGTAATTGGAAATGGCTGGCCTTTGGAACCCAGCTCTGGCCACCAGGGGAAACCACGGCCTAGGGTAACGTCAAGAGTTAATCAGCCGCAGACTGAATCTGGAACTGAATCTGGAACTAAATCTGGAACTGAATCTGGAACTGAATCTTGAAAAGTTTGGGATTGATGCTTCAGGATCAACAAATCAAGGGTTGGGAACCAGGGTTTCGGGGTTCAGGGTTGATGGGCTTACCTGTCTCGGCTTTGTTTTTGATCTGGAAATTGTTGATTTTCTGGAAGATGAGGGTTGAGCCCGTGCAGGTGGTTGCGGGAAAGACGTACACGTCCTTGTCAGCAGTGTTGGACTGGTATTGGCAAGCCTGCGGGAATCGAACGCATGCATAATTGAAAATGCAGAGCTTTTGCACCATAATTGAAAATGCAGACTTTTTGTACCATTTTTCTTAATACATATTTTTCAATGATTTTCCCCTCATGCACGGGAGAGGGGATGCGCTGACATTATTATGTTCAGGTAAGCGTTTAAGTACTTCAGTCATACTTCAGCCAAAACCGGCATACGGCCATCGGGGCTAGGCGCAGGAATGTGCCAGAGTGCTGCTTCGGGCATCTGCCAAAGGCCTATCAAAGTTTGGTCCCCATCTGCCCAGTGCAGGCTGCCCGGCAACCTGCAGAGGTGTTATGGTGCGCACTCAAATAAATAAATTAATAAATAAGTATTTAGACAAGTGCGTGAGAGTGGAGGGAGCCACACAGCTTGGGGAAGCGAGGGCCGCGTCCCCACAGTTATAAATAAAGAAATACACAAACAAGCTTGGGGATGAAGGAAGCGGCCCCAGCGAGGGCTGCATCCCCACAGTTGCCATCTATGGACAGGATACAGCCCACTGAATCGGCCAATGAAGATGTCGATATTTCAAAGGAGAGGTAGGCTAGAGCAATAAATGGACAGGTGATGAAGCCACAGCTGACTGCCGAAATGGAATAGAGGTAAAATATATAAATAAATACATGCCTCCTGAGGCGCGGCCTGAGGAAGCCACCCATTTGGCCGAATCATGGGACTTGGCTACCAAGGAATCACCAATGAAGTGGAATACCGGTAGGTATAATAAATAAATATACACCGGTATACGTCCTGATGCTCGGGATGAGGAAGCCATTCCCATTCAAGACGAATCGTGTGACTGGGCTCCCACAGACTCACGGAGGAAGTGGAATAGGAACTCCCCGTGCAGAAAGGCTTCTGATACAGCACACAGCTCCCGTAGGACATTTCTGCTCGAGCATAGGTCTTTGTGTAGGCGCCCGACCCCCACCCGGTTTGCGGCCAGGTCTGTAGTGTGGAGTCGTGGATCTGGGTGTTGCTGGTGTAGTAGGCAAACGAGGAGGCCACGCAGGCGGGCTCGCCATCTGAGTAATATCCCTGCAGCCTGGAGGTGGCGTCCACACATTTCTCCCAACACGCCATGGCGGAGGTGGCCGTTGTAGCGGAGGCGGTGGCGGAGCTCTGATATGGTCCCGGAGTCAGGATACCAGACATGAGGAAGCTGCTGAAGCACCACGGGCCCTGCAGGTTTGCTGGAGGAGGCGCAACGAAATGGAGAAAACACAATGATCAGGTTCAGAAGGGAGGAAGAAAGACCATGCTTCCGAATACCGAGCCGCGCGTTAGGTAAAGGAGGTCATAGGCTGCGGCAGTAGACATCCTACTGACGGAAAACATGTTCAAGTCCCAGTCTGATTTAAAGACTTAACACGTTCCCTGCATGGGCATGAGTCCGTGCCAGTATGGTACACACAGAGGAAAAAATAAACGCCCCCCAAAAATAGAAATGCTCCCCCAAGGGCCCCCCCCCTTGGGGCCTGTGGGTTCAGGTGACACCGCAGCTCAGGGCCGGAGCCGCTAAAGCCACATCAACACCGTTACCCCCTGCCGTTACCATCACAACAAGAAGAAAATGCCAGTCAAAGCTGCGGTCGCTTGCGCTTGTATTTGCGCTTAGACGCCAGCCAAGTATCAGTCCTGGCCGCTGCCCACATGCAGTACTGCCCAGGCTTGAGCCACTCGGACGCAGTGAGGAAAAAGCGAACAGCGCAGCTCAGGTCCGGAGCCACATCCACACCGTTACCTTTAATAAGACATACTGTAGCGGCTTCCTTAACCCACACATTTGTTTGCGGATTCACTTTTACTCACATGAACTGCTGCCCGAGCTCGATTCACTCGAACTCAATGAGGGAGGTGATGGCGGCGGGTAGGAGGAGCTCCAGCTGCCTGAGTAATCGTTTGAGTAGTCAAACCACGTCAACTTTCTGCCTGTTTTTTTGCCACTGTGCAGCAAACACACATTGAAAATCAGAGCTCGCAGACCTTTAACTTCCCTTGCAGTACCAGCAGGCAAACCTGCCACATATGCATTCGCATACCGGTACATGGGCTGTTAGTTATGTCCCCTGCTTCTGCCAAAAAAGGAAGTGGCTCCCTTGAGCCATATCAATCCATGCACATGATGTACACACATGCCAGTGTATGTGGGTGCGTGTATATCGACATGTAATACAGGTGAGTGTGGATAGGGGACAGCGTTAGAATCTAACGCATTAGAGGGTTTCAGGGTTTCAATAAGAAAAAATAGGAACTACTTCGCTCCATGGGGACGTGAGAGCTAAGGAAACATCGCAGCCTGGGATCATCATGTATACAGAATAAAGGACCTCATCGCCGCCTTGCCTTACCTTATCGTTGAATCCACTTTCTTGTCCACGATTTTGACAACTGCCCCGCCTGTGTCAGAAATCATCCCCCATGCGCCATGTGTGATGCTGTCCAGCTTGGCATTCATGGCGTCAGTCGCGCCGTCCAGGAATCCACCGATGGCGCCGTCCACAGGGTTCTCATTGTTCAGCGTGCTTTCGAGGGCGCCGCCTGCCGTGCTCCCCACGAGATCTCCTATCAGTTTTCGAGCCACGCCAAGGACCTTAAAGCTTGAGACCACCTTCCCTAGAAAGCTCCCTGCCATGCTCGATATGATCTGGATACAGCATTGAGCAGTGTGTAATGATAATGAGTAGAGTGGAAGAGGAGCACAGTAGATTGGACCATGAGTTCCCGAACACAGAATGTGTGAGGGAAGAGTGAGCTACGCGGGAAGAGCTTTGGGCATTGCACAGAGAGCTAGCATATTGATCAATGAGTCAGTAGGCAGTGAGCAGAGAGTGAGCAGAGACTCAGAGAGTGAGCAGACAGAGAGCGAGTAGAGTGGGACGGGGAGCAGAACAAAGTGCTCGATGTGATCTGGATGCAGCAATTGAGTACAGTGTATGGTAACGATAATGAGCAGAGAGGACGGAAAGCTGAATTTAGTGCACAGATAGCAGATTGAGCCGAGAGTGCCTCAACATAGTATTCGTGAACAAAGAGTGAGCAGAGTGAGTCGAATATGCTACATAAACAGCTAGCAGGTTGAGCAAAGCGTCGAAAAAACGAGCGAAGAGTAAGCAGAGACTCAGAGAGTGAGGAGAGAGTGGGATGAGATTGGGCAGAAGAGTGACCAGAGAGTGGGCAGAGTGATAGAACACTGATCAAATATTAAGAAGTCAGTGGGATGGGTAGGTAGAGAGTGAGAAGAAAATTAGCAGACCATGGAGCATGCAATGCAAACGAAAAATAGAGTGGGCACAGAGTGATAAAAGAGTGGGTAGATACGCCATAGAGAGGATACATTTATCTACCACACTTTATCTAGATATTAATTTCATTGATTACCTCAGCAGGCCCATCTCCGTCGATCAGGCCCCCAACCAGAGATCCAACTGCTCCACCGATAGCTGATCCAACGGGCCCAAAGATAAACCCCAACACAGATCCAGCGGTACCCAGGACGCTCCCCCAAAATCCCAAGAGCTGCCGCTGCCCGTGCATCCGCTGCTGCCCCCAGTACTCTTCGAGGGAGCCCGGCTTGGGCCTGCCTGACAAGCCATTTCGGTCGATGCCATACGAGGAGTCATACAGGACAATGCCAGTCTCTTGTGTGCGGCGACGGTCGTGCATGGAGGGTGTAGATGTGGAGCTCAGCATGCGCAGCTTCTCCGTGGATATGCCCACACGCATCTCCACAATGCCGTCGTTCACACTGAGTGCATCAAAGGACGGGCGGGAAGGGAGTCTAATAAGGGCAGGGCGGGGATAACATTCTGTGAGCCACTGGTCACTGTCAAAGTGTGACACTAGTCACTGCCAAAGTGTGACACCAGTCACTGTCAGAGAGTCAAAGCGTGTCACTAGTAATTAGTCACTGTCACAGAGAGCCATTGTGAGAACAATGACATGATGCAGCCATACACCCTTACCCTTTTGGGGTAATTATAGGACAGCCAAAGCAAAGAATAAAAAAAAACTACATCCCCCAAGGGGCATGTGAGTGAAGGGAGCAACGCAGCTCGGGGCCGAAGCCACATCCGCACTGCAACCAATCCAAGCAACAAATATTTGCACACTCCCCCATTCGCCACTTACTATGGTAACAAGCCCAGTTTTCATTTATGCATCCTGGACAGCCGATGGGCAAGCCTATCACAACCCAAGCAACACGAAATATTCACAGCCCCCCATTTGCCACTTACTACTCAGTCCAGTTGTATGCATCCCTTCCGTTGGAGCCTGTGAGCTTGAGCTCAAGCTTTGCAAGATCTTGGAAGAGAGTGCCGACTACGTTGACCACTGCTGCAATGTTTTTGTTGCTGTAGTATGAAAATAAGTGATTGGTGATGTATATTAAGCTCCATTTGAAGCTCCGATGTTGTAGCGATTGCAGCATCATTCAGGTTGAGAAAGAAAGAAAGGAAGCCACGCCCTACTAGGTCGTGGAGGTAATGGAAACAGTGCAGCTTGGGGGCCTGTAGCCACATCCTACATGATGCATGTTAAGCTTTGTTTTATTTGAAGCTCTGATACTATTCTAGCACTTGCAGCATGGCAACAAGGGACAACGTAAATGATGTATTGACAACAAGCAAGGGGCTGTCAAGTATGACAACAACCAAGGGTCTACCGTGCGTAAATAATATTTTGACGCCACATCCCCGGATTTTCTAAGGAGCACGGCTGCGGAGTGGGTACGTTTTCCCCCTCAAAGGGTAGGTACTAGGTAAAATGCCTACGAAACGAGGTCCAGAGTGTGTAGCAGCAATGGGGCATGCATGGGCGAAACTCACCTAGTGCAGTAGCTTGAGGCAAATGCAGATACTGCGGCTGCTGTGTCACTTTGGCGAGACGTCCATGCAGCAGTCGCCTCTTTGGTGGCGGCGCTGCTAGGAATCATGACCAGGTGCCGCCTGCGCATAGGTGCAGTTATGAGCAAGGGTGAGCTAGGCGGCGACTAAGGCTCTAAATATCTAATTTAAGAATGGCTGTTCTAAAAAACAGAAAAAATGTGTAACTGACAAGAACAGGGTACCATGATCAAGGTACCATGTTGCAAACCAATGCGGCGACGGCTGACGGCCACCCTTCACATCACAACATGGATGTAATATAGTTCTGACCCTAACTCCTATCTGCACTCTACTGGTAAGCATAAGTACGTGCATACAGGCGCATGCATGTGTGTATGTGCAAGTATGACATGCGCATGCGACTGCATGCACGGAAAAGTGCACACTTGTTTAACAGCCTCGATTCACTGTTTCCCTTCCCTCAACCTCGCACGCCCCTGCATGACGTAGTTTCCCAACCCTCACCCTCACAAACCCCTGCAGGGCATTGTTTTATTTATTTCTTACCTGCCACGATTCACGTCGGTGTTGGTGATGTTCAACTCCTCGGTGCCAGACACGAAGAAGTCATACCCCTTGGCCAGCCGGTAGTAGAGAGCAGCTGTCGCGTCTAGCATGTCCCACATGCAAGCAGCACAGAGCACCTCCCCACTGCCCTCTGCTGTGACGGCCAAGGCATCTTTGATTGCGGCGGGATGGCATTCCACCAGGCGGGCAGTGAGCTGGTAGACTGCAGCAGTGCCGTCAGGTGTGCAGTGTACCTGCAGGAATGCGGCCGCATGAGTCCAGCAGTCAGTGCAAGAGATAGAGGAAACTTCGTCCCACAGGTGCGTGAAGGTGGAGGAATCAATGCGGCATGGGCCGAGGCCGCGTTTGCATCGAAGGTTACCAGATGTGAATGAAAGCGTTGCGGTGAGCAGTAGATGCGACATCCCATCCAGATCTTAATAGCCAATCCATAACAAAACGCAATTGAGAATCATGTAAACACGTGTCTGAGGCTTTAGTAGACAATGCTGCAACCCTGTGTGGTGTCTGGTGGAGCTCAGGATTTGATGTACGGTGTACTGTTTGACATATAACTGACAAGTGCGTAGGGGTACACGGTGCAGTCCTTTGAACAAAAAACAACTATGTGTGGTACCAGTAACAGAACCAGGTAGATGTCAGTTTTGTGCCAGGTAAGCACCATACAGCTCTGAACGCACACACCTGCTGGAACTCCGCATGCAAGGTGAACATGGTGCGCTCGTTGTCGTAACCCTCCGAAAGAGTGTAGTCCTGGGGCAGGTAGTCGCTGTTGTTTCCATTAGGCCGCTTTGTAAAAATGTGCAATGTCGCGCTGAGTGGCATGTCAGCCAGGGGACTGCATGAATCATGCTGGGCATCTGGTTGAGATGGATCATCTTTCAGGGTTCTGCTGCTGACGACTGGCTGATGGGTAGGCCATGCGGCAACGGAAGGAGCTGTACCAGCCTGCATGGCTTTGCTGCTGACATGTTGCGGGGCAGGCGACTTGGCGGCGGCGGGAGCACTGGTGCCTGCCGCATTGGTTGCATGATGGATGGCATCACTCGGATCGATCCAGACTGTCCCCATGCATCATTCCCATCTTCCCAATTATCTTTACAATGCATGAAAGGGTCACATAGCGGGACTCTCCAAATCCCCTAGTCTTCGGAAAGATTACCAGGGGGGCTCGTGCCGACATTCGCAAATTTGCTGGCCACATCTTTGCCAACTTCTATGCACGGAGGAAAGATTCAAATGAGGCATCTAGAAAGGAGTTTCGTCAGCCAGGCCATGGCGTAGGCATCGAGTGAAAAGGAGCAGAGGCAGAGAAACGAAGATTGAAGACGCTGATGGAAATTTGAAAGGTGGAAGACGTGGTCCACGCTGTCGGAGCGGCAATGCGAAGTATTTCGGCACTGAGGGGTACTACAGGGACAAACGCAGGCGAACCACGACACTGTAATGGAAATACAGGAGCATGCAGGTATCGCGTAGAAATTCGTTCCGGACACAAGTGGACTTGGCGAAGACGAGCTATTGCGCCATTTGGTCATCCTGGACACAATTGCAATTGGGCCCTCCATGCAATGCGAAGAGTTAAAAGTCGCTGGCAGGTCAGACCAGGTGGCCCCATCCAGTCTCCGGCATGCCAGCGTGATGACTAAGCTATGATGCTGCGACCCACCCGACTTCGACTGCGTTTACGCCGGCTCGACATGCGTAACCCATCATATTCACAGTGAACATCCACACAGGCTGCCGTGTTGGCTTCATTCCCGCCACTATGTTCGATCGAATGACCCATCGTTCGTTTTGTCCCATGTACGTCATTGCTCACATTGTGCATGACGCACTCCGCGGAGCTGTACCATCGTAAGCAAATGAAACCAACATGTCGACCCAAGAAGAGAAGAAGAAGAAGAAGAAGAAGAAAAAAGAAGAAGAGTGTCGTAAGCGACAGCGTTAGATTCTAACGCGTTAGAGGGTTTCAGGGTCCAGAGGGGCGCGTTGGGCGAGGAAGAGTGACGGACTTCTAAGGAATGCGCCTGTATATCTTCCTTAAAGCTAACAAACGACATGAACCCATACAGGAGAAGCAATACCAAATTACACACAGTCACCCACCAGCATCGGAGGGCGACGCAGTGGTAGCCTCATCAGCGACAGTGACTGGTCGACCTGTCCCTCGGAGCTCTGTCGGGACCGACAAGCATTCGCCTGAAAGGATGAGTGCTGCAAACAGCACCGCCCGTATGCGTCGATGTCGATTAGCACATACCATTGTCTTCACATAACAGGATGTACATGATGCCATTTCTCGATCAAGCCTCAGTCGCTCGCTCGTAGGGTTGTCCTTATATACTTCCAGAATACACGGAATAACTGGATGGTGTCAGAATACCAACGTGTGTTTTTCTCCGGGTTTTATTATCTATCGTGGCTTTATACGTATGTAAAGTAGAGCTTCACTGCAAGACGTGGATGAATGGTGTGCGGACGCAGTACACATACACTTGATGTACGTGATTGCCGGATTCGCGGTGATGATGCGACCTTCCACCCAGGTTCCCCTCCATCGACGAGCGAAGCACACCGACCATCTAACAGCACGATTCTGAGGAGTGGAAGAACTTGTTCCTCCACCCTTTCGAAATTTCCTCCACCCGATCTCGTGGAACAGGTGTGGAGGAACGGGTGGAGGAACTTTCGAAAGGGTGGAGGAACGCATTCTTTTCCGCGGAGGGAGGGGGGGGCGCGGAACTATTGAACTATTGAGCTCATTGCCAGCGTGGCCGGGATAATTTTGCGTCCTTTCCTTTCTATATGACGTTAATTGCAAGTTATTTCTTTAACTTTTGATGTCTTTCCGGCGATTTGGCGATTCGGCGATCCGGCGATTTGGCGTGGATGAAGGCAGCAAACGACGGCGAGCGATCAACAGCCTCGAACATAATGTGCTACTTCCATAGTCGGTCTGCTATGGAGAATAACATAACGATATGCAGAAATGATAAACACTGCTAGGGAGAATGCACGAAATAAATGGAACAGGCGACAGGAAAGAGCGCTGTGAAGATCTCCCGTACAGAACTCCAACCTTCGCCATTCTTCCTCCATCTCACGTCTCGTGGAACAGGGGTCGAGGAACGGGTGGGGGAACCACCACAGAACAATCCGGCATACGTTTCCATTGCATGTCCGGGGTGGCCGATTCGCGTTCAAGAACCTTCGAAAGCTAAGAACTTTGAAATGTCGCAGCATTCCTTGGTATTTGTTGCGCCGCTTCAAAACGAATCGCGTTGTCGGCTTGTCCATGCGTAGTAGCATTGGGCGCAGCTGGCAACGCTCTTTTGAAATTTCTGCACCTATGTAGCTTGAACACGTAGATCAAAGCAACCAGTGGTGCGTACGCATATTATTGCTTTATTTTGATTCAGTCGCGCATGCTGCAACGCAACGACGGGGTAGAAAATCGTCACGTGAGGTTCCGTGGGCCGGGAGAGCCAGTCGACTTCTATCGAACCAGCAGAGTTTATCAGCGGTATGAATAAAGGAGAATGAGCACAGGGCTCAAAAAACAAGGCTGCGAAGTATTGTCCAGCTAGCGTTTGGGGTGGATGTCACCCAAACTCACTTCGGGTCTCGGACTTGGTAAGTTAGGGCAGAAGCGTCTGGGAAACCAGCCGTGGACTGAATTAAATCCGGTCGTGTTTCGACGTCCAATGGAAACGTTTACGTCGGGGTGGCACAGCTGGCGCCTAGCTGGCAGCTTACCCCGACGTCAAAATAGCCAATGGGAAAACAGCCTAGGGGCCAACACAGCCAAGGGGGTGTTTCCATTGGCGCCTTAAACCAGCGCGGTTAGAATCCAGTTGCTCGCGATCGTGTTTTTTCACGCCTTAAACCAAAACTGTTTCCATTGAATTCCGTGAAGTTAACAGCAACCTTCCTGGTGCCAGAGGTCTGATCTTGGGTGCCGACCCATTCTGCGACGATTCGTGACCTCGGAACCACAAGTATCGCCTCTTCCTTCGATTTGGCGATAGAAATGGCGTCTTTAAAGACGAACGATCTTTCGCGCTGAGATAGTTCCTTAAACTATGAGGCAACCAACTCGCAGAATAGCTTAAACCTGGCAAATGAGACGGTATCTACACCGTCTATATGCTATTTTGTTTCGCATGGTTTCGGCTTCGTACACAAAGGCCTAAACAAGCCTAAAATGTGTCGGTTTGCGGCACTGCGGCAGTTGGGTCGAATTGGGCATTAAACCGTGTCGGTTGCCCGACAGAATAGCAATGGAAAGAGCACCTTAGGCTGTGTCTCCACAGGCGCAGATAGGTCTTACAATACTTACAACCCGTTTCTGATTGGTGGAGGAAACAAGCGTGGAGGAAAAATAAGAAAGTTTTCAAAAGTTCCTCCGGAAGTCCCTCCACCCTTGTTCCACGAGGCTTGGCGAATGGCAAATGTTGGAGTTCTGAACGGGAGATCTTCGCATCGCTCTTTCATGCCGCCTGTTTCATTTCTTGTGCGCAATCTTCCCTGCAGTGTATTTCTTTTCTGCCTATCGTTCTTTTACTCTCCGTAGCTGACCGACTATGGAAGTAGCACGTATTTTAGTGTCGCTACATATTGCTCGTTGTTTTGTGTGGCTGTCGATCGCTCGCTCCATCATCGAAAGAGCCGTCGTTGTCGCCCCCATCCACGCCAAATCGCCGGAAAGACTTCAAAAGTTAAAACACGAAATAGTGAATGACGTTATATAGAAAGGAAAGGAAGGTGAAATTATCTTGATTGGCCACGCTGGCAATGAGTTCAATACGGTAGTTCATTAGTTCCGCGTACCCCCTCCGCGTACCCCCTCCGCGTACCCCCTCCGCAGAAAAGAATGCGTCCCTCCACCCTTTCGAAAGTTCCTCCACACGTTCCTCCACATTTGTTCCGCGAGATATCGTGGAGGAAGAGTTCCTCCACGGAGGAACTTCTTTCCTCCACTAATCAGAAAGGGGGGGTTGTTACGCTAGAAAGGGGGGGTTGTTGCGCGCAGCCTACCTTGTATCAAAAACTATAAATGGAAAAGTAATATGTTTAAGGCAGGCACATTCACCGATGACTCTGAGGACGTACTAGACCCCTCAGGGCCTAAAGCACGACAACATGCACTCCTTGCCATAGAGAGGCATCTTCGCCACGAGCTGAAACCCTTGATGCGTTACCATGATTCAGACGTTCGGTATAACAAGCGCATAGATGACGGTGAGGACATCTTTGAGGATGCACACGAGGAGCAGGAGTGGCAGAGCAAAGATGAAGGCGGTGAAGACCTACCTTTGGGCTTTCTTCTTGAGCCATTGAAGCGAATCGATGCCTTGAGCCAGTCAGGTCTCATATAAGTAGTATGCACCGCGAGGGGGGTACTAATGTGAACCCATGCCTTTCGCCCACTGACCCCCTCCCACCCTAATGCACTGCATGCTGTACCACCGCCCCCATACCTTCATAACGCGTTGCATGCAGCATGCATGATGCACCACCGACCCCTCATTCCCTAACGCGCTACATGCATGATGCGCAACCGCCCCGCCCTCCCTTCCTAATGCGCTGCTCGCATTCTGCACCACCGCCCCCCTCCCATCCTAACGTGTTGCCTGCATACTGCACCACCGACCCATGCCTCCCTAACGCGCTGCATGCATGCAGCACCACCGCCCCCCTCCCTCCCTAACGCGTTGCATGCCTGCATCCTGCACCACCGTCCCCCTCCCACCCTAACGCACTGCCTGTATGATGCGCCACCGTCCCCCTCCCACCATAATGCGCTGCTTGCATGCTGCGCCACCGAACCCCTCCCTCCCTAACGCGTTGTATGCTATGTATGCATGCTGCGCCACTGCCCCCCTCCCTCCCTAATGCGATGCATGCATGATGCACAACCGACCCCCTCCCTCACTAATGCGTTAGCTGCCTGCAGTCTGCACCACCACCACCCTACCTCCCTAACGCAATGCTAGCAATGCATGCACGATGCACCACCGAACCCCTCCTACCCTAACGCGCTACCTTTATGCTGCGCCACCGCCCCCCTCCCTCCATAATGCGCTGCCCGCATTCTGCACCACCGGCCCCTCCCTACCTAACGCGTTGCATGCTTGCATGTTGCACCAACGACCCCCTCCTTCCCTCACGCGCTACCCGCATGTTGTGCCGCCACGACACCGCCCCCCTTCCTCCATAACGCATTGCCCTCATTCTGCACCACCGACCCCCTCAAACTCTAACGCGCTACTTGTATGGTGCGCCACCGCCGCCTCCCTCCCTAATGCACAACATGCATGCATGCCGAACCACTGCCCCCCTCCCTCCCTAATGCACAGCTTGCATGCTGCGCCACCGCCCCCCCCCCCCCCTCCATAATGCGTTGCTTGCATGCTGCACCACCACCACCCTCCCACCCTAACGCAATGCATGCATGCTGCACCACCGACCCCCTCCCACCCTAACGCGTTGCATGCCTGCATGTTGCACCACCGAACCCCTCCTACCCTAAAGCGCTACCTGTATGTTGCGCCACCGCCCCCCTCCCTCCCTAATGCGTTGCCCGCATTATGCACCACCGCCCCCCTCCCTCCCTAACGCGTTGCATGCCTACATGCTGCACCAACGACCCCCTCCTTCCCTAACGCGCTACTTGTATGTTATGCAACCACGGCACCGCCCCTTTTCCTCCCTAACGCGTTGCCCGCATTCTGCACCACCGCCCCCCTCCCACCCTAACGCGATGCATGCATGCTGCACCACCGTCCCCCTCCCTCCCTAATGCGTTGCCTAAATATTGCGCCACCGTCCCCCTCCCTCCCTATTGCACTGCCTTAATGCTGCGCCACCGCGCCCCTCCCACCCTAATGCGCTGCTTGCATGTTGCACCACCGACCCCCTCCCACCCTAGCGCGTTGCATGCCTTTATGCTGCACCACCGACCTATCGCGTTGTCTGCATGTTACGCCACCGCCCCCCTCCTTCCCTAAGGCGCTGCCTGCATGATGCGCCACCGCCCCCTTCCCTCCCTGACGCGCTACGTGCATGTTGCGCCACCGCCCCCTCCCTCTCTAACGCACTGCGTGCATTCCGCATATCTAAAACAGCCGTAGTCCGCCTACATCTAGCGTAAGACCTATCTGACTTGCGACTTTCGATTCTTTAATCTTGGGTGGTTGAAATGCAGTTGGCCGCGAAGGATTCCTTAATCCCTTTGGTGTTGAAGTCGGACTGGAACCAAAGAAGGAATGCTACAGCCAGCTGTCGCGCTACCCGAATACGATCCATATCGGACCACAAATGGAACGAATCCTCTTGCATGGCGACATCAAGCTGCCGAAAGTCCACACAATGGTTCTACATGCTATAGCAATGTCGCCACATGCGTACACGAGTTAGCTTTGTCGCAAGTCCAGAGGGCAACCACTCAAATGCGGGAACAAGCCCGTCCGCGCGCGTTGTTATCCCATAGGCATGGTACTCTGTCGCCATCCATTATGCAACGTTTACGCGTCGATTATGCACCTTTGAGATCTCCGCACCACAAGTGCCGCCTCTGGTTTCTAGCAGACAAGTAAAATAACGGCGATAACATTCAAAGATCTTTAACGTTGTGAGCGCACAATGACGAAGTCGACAACCAACTTTATTTCGGAATAAGCTAATAATCCTGGTCCTCGACGAGGATTGAGCTATTCTTTTTTCGGAGGCTTAATCCGTCCTTAAACCGTGCCAGTTGCCGCCGGTTTCCTCCTCCAGCGTCCTTAATCTGAGTCGGTTGGGCTAGGAATCGCCAGTGGATACACGGTCTAAGTTATAGCACAATCCCGACTGAACACCGGAATAACAATCCCGACTGAACACCGGAATAAAAATAAAAATGAAGACTGCAAGACGAGCGGTCTTGCAATCTTCATTGTTAGCAGTTGGTTTATTTGTTCCGGGATGTTTGTTTCATCACGTTTCACAGAGACCACCCGGAGCGTGATGACCCCGGTTGTGAATGAGCGACATGCCGTACTTGACGCGGCCTTTCTCCACCTAGAGAAGGCCTTTGGGCCTTCCCACGACCATCGCCTGATACATTCTTCATGGACAGAAATCTGGGGCAATTTCTATGTGTAAACGAAAGAACGCCATGGGCATAAGCCCTATTCAGATTTCGTGTCTTCAGGTGTAAATTGGGAAAACGCTGAAACTAAAGGGATTCTTATATATTTTATTTCAGCCACCAGAGTTGGACAAGAGCGACCGAACGGTGAGTCCAAAGCCCTTCATTTGCATGCATCGCACATTTCGTCTTGTTTGTATGGAGGCTTGGAGTGTAGGGATAGACAGAATTTAATTCCTTTACTAATGATTTTGTATGCCAGTTACCTTAGTGATGGCCTTGCGGCCTGCCATTTGGCATGTTGCCTATTGAACACCGGGATGTATGTGTGACATCAGTGATATGGGGCATGTTTTTTCAGAAAAGACACATTTTTTTACCTGAATTTGGTTTCTCGAAAATAATTTCAATTTGTTTTCGTCAAATTCAGCCATCTCCCTAAAGGGGACCACACATGCCACGCTGCACTACTTGCCCCTAAGTTGTTGTTGCCTCACAGGCTCATAGCCTCATCATGTTATATATGGCGGCACGGAGCACAACCACGGCTTTCCCATCGGCATTTGGAGCATCCCAAAACCCTGCATCTGACCCTAGATCCCACGCCCGCGCCTGCGCACTGCTCAATTGACACCTGCTATTTGTTCGCCCTCCTCGCGGCTGGAGCTGGTTCTATCTATATGCTCTTATGATGTATTGCCAGCCTCGCCCGTTGTTTCTGCAGCTTGAGCTACCCTGGCCCTGCCCCGATCCGGCATTCCCTACCTCTCTGCTCGCTGCTTGAGCTGGTGCTATTTGCCTCCTTCTCTGAGATGTTGATCGAGTAGCTAATTCGCAAACTTGCGCTCGTGGGAAAAACCTGGGCGGGAATGTCCCATCCAAACGCATCGTTGCCCGCATCTAACGATTGCTCGTCCCCGTACTGCGATTCTTCGGCTTATGTTGCGTCTGCGTCTGCGTTTGCTACTGATGCTTCTGTTACTCTCAATGCCAATCAGATATATGCACGTAATAGCTTGCATCTTGAAGTAAAGGAGCAAGCATCAAAAACAATCTTTTTCGCACAAACTACGACTTTTACGACTATCCAGCTTTAGTAGACCGTTTTGTAATGAGTAGGTTAATCACCGACCCGGGCCGTATAACGAGAATAAACCGTCGATTTACTGGTCGAGCAGGCCTTGGCCCTGACCGAGCGTTGGGCAGGGCCCTTACCGTAGTTACGAGGCTCCCCCCAGGCCGTCTCATAGTGAACGCGAGGTCAGGGCCAAGGCCCGCGAGACCTGTATGTCAACGGTTTGTTCGATTGATCGGCCAGAGAGGTGGTTAACCCGCTTCTCCCACGGGAGGCGACGAACTGGGCAGGGACGGAGCGAGCAAAGGCTCTTGGCATGTTTAAAAACCGGGTAGATGCTTCGATTCCTGACATTGGTCGTGTTCATTGAACTCGCTGGTGGTACACCATATGGATACGGCATGCTAGATGCAAGGTCAGGGGTTCAAACTTACCGTAAAAGGTTCTTGCTTCCAGGTCTCTGTAGGTCCTCTCTCTTACAGCGTTTACCTTTCTTAGTATTTCGAATCGTCATGTTGACGCGAACAAGCTAGGTAGGTGTCAGCCAAGATCATCGCGGCCCAAATGCACTGCCTCTCGCTTCGATCATGCGTACGGTAGCTGGGAGGGTGGGGACCTTTTTCCCATAACCTTCTACTTCAGGTTAGCCACTGCGCAACCTCTCTCTTAGATCATTGCAAATTTCAATCTTAGATCAGATGCAGCTAATTTAACCAATAAAGCTCACGCGCCCTTGCAGTGATGGACCTTTCGTCCATGACCCTCTCTGCTCGCCCATAACCTTTTCTACTTCAGGTTCGCCACTACGCAACCTCTCTCTTAGATCATTGCGAAATTCAATATTAGGTTTGCTTCTTTTAATTTAGCCAATAAAGCTCTCATGTTCAGTCAGGCCCTTGCAAATTGATAGGTCAAGGGCGAAAGGTCCATGCATGAGGGACCTTTCACCCATAACCTTCTCTGCCCGCCAATAATCTGCGCTACTTCAGGTTCGCCACTACGCAACCTCTCTCTTGGATCATTGCGAATTTCAATCTTAGATGAGTTGTTATTAACTTATCCAATAAAACTCACGCGCCTTGCAATGATGGACCTTTCCCCCATAACCTTCTCTTCTTCAGGTTCGCCATTACGCAACGTCTCTCTTAAATCATTGCGTTTGCTGATCTTAGCTTTTTTGTTGCTCATTCACAGCATGTTTATGATTGGACCTCGGAAACCTTCCGGGTCGTTTTGAGCAGAAACACTGCACCCCGGAAAATCTCCGGGCCCTTTACAGCCCGTTTCTGATTGACTGCGGAGAAAACAAATGTACGATGGTCTAATGGCCTGCGGAAGAGTTCCGCATAGGTCGTTTCTGATTGGACCCTGCGGAGCGTGGTTGTCCAGTGTAGATGTCAGCTCTGAGTGAGAGTCAACCTCGAACTTACTTATGGATATACTGGACTGGAAGGACAGGTTTGTCAGGTTCGGACTTGACTCGGTGCGTACTGACGCTTGTAGGCCTGGAAGAGCGATGAAGCTCAACGGATACTCAAAAGTAGTCCAACAGGAAGTGAACTTTGTTTTATAGAGTGTTCCATCTCTGTAACCTGATAAATTGGGTCTTATCTTGACCATATGATTCGAGAAGGATTACGCACAGGAAACGTCTGGAGGAGTCGATCTTATGTGTGAGGATAAGAGCGTCATAATTACTCTACAGCATGAATAACTCGTAATAATAATGCCAGGAGTACCGTCTTAGAACGGTGATTAAGTACGAGCTAGATTGAATGAAAAGCATAGTGTTTTGTCATGTCCTAAGGGACCTGACCACTACATCCAGAGCATAGGTCGTACACATGGCTGCCGATTTTGAATAGCTTTGGTGTCTATCTCTTCTTTCGAGTCGACTAAGTCCTGCTCGACACCATGCCGCATTTCTACATGCTCTGTTGCATCTGCTGATTCGCTCGCTGAGCTTCATGAAAGGCGCAGCCTGACGCGGCCCATGTCAAGGGGCGCTCACTCGACCACCCTCCGATACGGCCATGAGCAGAAAAATATGGCGATTCTAATAGATAATTAATATCAGTTCGAAGGCCTAAAATCTTTCCGAAGACTGTGGAAGTTCCGAGGAGGGGGGGGGGTCCTCGGAGAAAAGGCCGCACGTGGGTCTTTTAAAGGCATGCGGAAGAGTTCCACATACCCCGTTTATGTACGACAAGGCTAGCGGAGGATTTCCGCAGTCAATCAGAAACGGGTTGTTAGACTACCATAAATCGTACAGAACATCTCTTATTTTCCTGGGGACCTTCCCCCCCCACGGAAATTCCAAAGGCCCCGGAGAGTTTTCAGGCCTTCGAATGGCTTTTGTTTATAAATATTAATCGCCGCATTTTTCTTCCCATAAACTTATCGGGCGGTGGTGATGGGGGCGGCCGGCCTAGCAGAAAGGCCGCCTCCGAGTCGTCTTGGTCACTCCGCGAGCGAGTCATCCCTATCATCATCCTTATCATCATCAGCAGCAGCATAAGCAACAGCAACAGCGTAGATAACATATAGGCACACATTCGGCAATATCGCAGTAAACCCTGAACCACGCAAGATTACGCGGCTTCACGTTCCGGTGTCTGGGTCTGGGGTGTTTGCAGAAACACCCACCCCGGAAATCTCCCGAAGACCAGAAGATCGCCGTACACGCTTTTCCCAGGTCCAATCAGAAACGTGCTTTAGCTGGAAAATCTCGTCAGACCGTGACTCATCGGGTCATTGGTGCCCCCGACTGTCGATTTAAATTGGAAGATGTGGCATGGCGCGTGTCAGACTGTCAGGCTCGATATGTCGCTGGATTTCATCCCGACACGTTGCGACTGCATGCAGCAGCAGCATCTAATCGAAAGCTTTCCAACAAGCCAATAGTCGTTGAGGTCGGTGCCAAAATGTGGTCAGGACAGTGGTCGTATATGGCTTGTACGGAACAGGTGTCGGAGGTACGATATACGTGCTCCCGTGGGATAAGGCCAATTTATCCATACGGTAGTGGTTTCATGTTTTGAGACCATGGTGGATACCAATTGACACTATTAGTACGGTACCCCAAACCATTCTATTTTGTATCTCTCAATGAAATGTAATGCTGGGTACGGTGCTTGGCTTGCCAATGACCTGAAATGAGCAAGCAAAGGAATTGGGTGCCGATCGGTGGGTCTTGCCTCCGTTTCCTACGGCCTAGAGCGCCATGCAAGTCAGGTTGGGTGGGTGATATTCCATGCAAGCTTCTAGATGGGGCTTGGGCAGCATGGGAAGAGTCACTACGCTTGATTATCTGGTCATATGTCTCAAGCAAAGTGCGCAATCAATGGCTGTGGCCATGCATGCGACCGAAGGCCAGACATTTCGCTCCCTGCTGGGACCCCCATCGTTGCGTCTGGACTGAGTGGCAGCCATCTTTCCTGTCAAGATCGTTATTGTTTTGAATGACCTACATCGATTGCTGGATTGCTTTCACAATGCCGCGGAGCCGTGCATCGCCTGCGATCTTGTCTGCTCCGACCGGGCCCTCATCGTAGCGACTCGACTCTCTGGCAGTGATCCCGATTACGACTTGCGATCTTAAGACCTAAATTTTGTGTCACCTGCGCTATAAAGAGGTGCACCTCTGCCTGACGACACCGACCAGGCCGCCCTCAGCTTTTTGTAGGTTTGCTCCAGCTCGCACGCTGGCCTTTGAGATTATTCTGCAATGTACGTTATATACAATGTCGGTATTGCAATGCCATCGTGAGGTGCCATATTTCGAGTTCGTCGCCTGCGCCTGTCACCACCGCCCTCGACCACCGCCTATTTGGATGAGTGAATGCGTGATAAGTGGAGAGTAAAGTTCACTTCTCGCACACTGTATGCGACTGGCATATACATATATTACAAAGTCCTTGAAAACAAATCGGTATCTTGTTCCGCACCTGATCTCAGGCCTTGAGTCTCTGAATTCCGCGCGCCCGAGTATAATTTGTTATTTAATGTACGCAGAGATTGTACGGAGATGCTTTCTTGTACGGCTTATCATGGAAACGTAGCTTAGTTAACTGAAGTCGGTTACACCTCCGAATTTTCTTTCGAACAATGCTGTGCCCGTAAATCAGAACAACATTTACAACTTATCCTTCTCCTCAAACATAATGGTTGGACAGTTTCCTTGGCACCCGTTCTCCATACTGCCCTTCATTCCACCTGATCCTTCGCCGACCGTGCCCCTCCCCCCCCCTCATCCTTCCCCGCCTCCTTTACCTCCTTCTCATACACATATCATCCTTCTGGGGACCGCAGGCTTCCTCTTTCGTCCTGCCGATAAAATCCTCAGCATGCTCGGTGTCTCCAAACACGACATCTCCTCCGTCCTCAGCCGTCTCACCAAGCATACCATACGTTGCCATATAAACATCCTTCGTCAGCGTCGCCATCTGGGAAACTCCCCCGCCCATTATTGTCAGGTACCCCTTGACGACCCTCCTTAACCACCAGGTTTTTGGCTCCCGGTGTACGGCATTTAAAATCCCGTATTCCTCAAGCCACGCTCAGGCGTTTTCTTTCTTTCTTTCTTAAAGTGAACGATACGAAGTTGATTTCATTTGTAACTAGCAATATAATCGACTGGTTATAAAGTGGTGATCTGGGACATACAATGTGTATTCCCCTTCAATTTCGGTGAACTTTCCAATACTGAAAAAACAATTTAGGTCGAAGGTCGTATGTTGCCTAAGCATATGAAGGCCAGATCAGGGTCCGCTTAACGTCAGCCCGAGGCAGCAGCAAAGATGCACATTTAAAAGCAATTTAGGTTTAAGGTCATTATGCTGCCGGGGCATATGAAGGCCAGGCCAGGGTCCTGTTAACGCCAGCCCGAGGCAGCAACAAAGCCGCAAAACAAAAAAAATCATTTAGGTTGAGGGTCCTTATGCTGCCGGAGCACATGTAGGCAAAATCAGGGTTTTTTAAAGCCAGCCCGAGGCAGAAGCAAAACCGGAAAACAGAAAATCCATTTAGGTCGAAGGTCCTACGCTGCCGGAGCACCAGAAGCCATACCAGGATCTTTTAATGCCAGCCCGAAGCGGAAGGAAAGCTGCAAAACAGAAAATCAATTCAGGTCGAAGGTCCTATGATGCCGGAGCATGCCGGGCATCAGAAGCCCGACCGGGGTATTTTTAACGCCAGCCCGAGGCGGCAGCCACGCTCAAAAAACCTGAGAGCAAGGTTTAAGGTCTTAAATGTTCCAGCGAGCATAGGGT